>CAKNWU010297395.1:0-15011 GCA_932072015.1 Andricus quercustozae
AAAAAAAAAAGCAATAAAAATAAATGAATGTAAAGTTTTGGCATTCTTGCATAGATAAAAAACTTTTCTTGGAAGAAAACTGCTTGAAATGGTTGTGAAAGTTTTTTGCCGGCTGTTCACAAAATTGTAAGTAGATAACTTGAGCCATCAGGCAGGCTATGATTGGTCGAGAGCCGTGGCCTAAAATGAGGGGCGGTGGTAGGAGAGGGGACGTGGCCTCTCCTGATTGGACGAGGGGCGTCGCCTAAAAGCAAGATGTTGGTTATCCAAATTGATCGAATGAATAATTCCGAGTTGGAAGGGGGGGGGGGGGGCGAACATGATTCCATCGAATGGACGATTACCAGCTTGAAAAATGGGAGGGTGCCCCACTCGCTCCCTGTACGGATCTGCGATGTTTCATAAATGGACATGTTGCGCCTCGAAAAGGGGAGGGGGCCTGCCCCCTCATGTTAGTCTAAGAGTAGAGGATGTAAACTTTCGAGTTGGAAAAGGTGAGAACTAGTTATAACGAAAATTAATTATTCTAATCTTATTTTCTATTAAGTTTTAAAAATGAGCCTTAAAATAACAACAAAGCTGCAATTACTTAAAAGGTATGTATAATATTGAATTTCCTAATTAAAACTTTAAAATATCCTAAACTATTTTAAGAGACAGGTGGTAAATGTACACATTGTTTTTAATTATAATTTCATATCTGTTTTTCTTAAATTTTCAACAACATACATATAATTAGGCACGTGCAGAAAATATAAATTCAACATCGCCAACAATATATGAAATTAAGATGGTTGTCAGTTCCAGAAAAACGCTTTCAAAATATAATTCGACGAGTTTCTTCTCAAGTTTTGATTGTACCTCACTTTTGAAGCATGCAGGTTTAAACTTAATTACCTGAACCTTTCATCAACGCACACAATAAAATTTTTTAGTCCTTCGAAACTCGACTTCTAAAGAATTATTTCGGAACTATACACCCTTTTCTTCTTAATGGCAACCTCGCCCTGCTGCGTGTCATTGTTAGACTACTCGTTGCGTTCCTTGCCGTCCCTTCAAAAGTATCGCCTTGTTACCTTGAGTGGACGTAAACACGAGCGTTTATTTGCCCAATTCAATGGTTTTCAGGTATAAAAGTGAATTTTCGGAACAGAAGTATGATTCTATTAGATCCAAATGTTGTTGGAGTTTAGCCCAAGTTTCCGAGTAGAAGGTAATGCCGCTACCTGAACTGTTCATAATTTTAATGACTTGCTGAAATTTCCCACGTGCTTGAACCTCTAGTCCAATTACAATCGTCCTGCAAAATGAACGATTAAGTCTGTAAACAAAATAATTTGTTGCTTGGTTCTCTTCGTGAGGTTTGTAGACACCATAAGCAACCCGGGGGATACGTTCTGTAAATGTTACATAACAAAAGGGAAGATTTATACATAACATTGTTACAATCGTGTGCCATAACAATTACAGAACATAAAGGTGACACTGTTCTGTAACGCAGTTACTGTGAGGATACGTAACAGTTCTCGAATTCTGTAATGTAACCAATATAGAACAGAGTGACAGAAATCTTATGTCACTGTTATGGTATAGAAAAATTGCTCACAGATTTCGCAAAAAAACGTGACAAAGGTTTCAATACGAGATCAGAATTCTGGAATGTAACTAATATAGAACATAGTGATATAAATCTTATTTCTCTAGAATGTCATACGTGTTCCAAGGAAGGAACATAAAGGTCACAACTGTTCTGTAACGCTGTTACTGTAAGTATATGTAACAGTTCTAGAATTATATAATGTAACTAATATAGAACAGAGTGATATAACTGTTATGTCTCCAGAATGTCACACGTGTTCCACGAAAGCAAAACGAAGGTCACACTGTTCTGTAACGATCTTAGACCAGAGTTGTGCCACGGTCGGGCCAAACGAAAAGAAAATATTTTATCTTATAACTTTTTTTTAAGGGTATAGCCGGATAAGCATGCAAAAAATGCCCCTGAAGGAAATCAAATATTAGTTGCCATATTGGATGAGATAGGGGGTGTAACGTCCATTTTTTTTCTCTCTGGTTCTACAGTTAGAAAAAATCTAAAAAAATTCACAGGACTTCTTTCAATCATTCTCAACGTCCATGATTATCCAAAATAATTTCGACTGGAAATTAAGACTCAAACAAATTTTCAAACTTTTTTATGAATTTCTTTGTGTCATAAAAGTCAAGTACTATCTTAGTTTTTTTACCACAGAATAGTAACCCACAATAGTAACCCAAAGATTACGTCATGTCAGTTTCAATTTTTCCCATTAGTATAGTTTGAGTCAGAACACGAGTTGAAGTTAAGAAACAAAATCACCGCTTAAGAAACGATCACCGCTTTCGCGGTCGACAGCAGTAATCGCCGACTGAAAATTGAAGTTTCAGATTTAGACATGTTAAGACGTATCTCAGGAACCCGTGGAGATTTTTCAATTTTTATTGTCTTAAATTAAAGGTAAGACCTTATAAGACCTAGGTCGTGTCACAAGTTGAATAAGAGATACAAAATTCGAGAAATTCTTGAAGTTTTTTAAAATTCTCAAGTGGTATATTGTCTTCAAAATGTCAAAAATATCTTTATTAGGGCTTATTCGGCGCGTAATTTAATCAGCTTTTTAAGGGGGTTTAAAAAACATTTCTCGCTCATTTTGGGAACGAGTAATCACGTTCCAAAGTCAGCAGTGATTTTTAATAGTACTTTCGCTGATCCTACTAACAATTTCCGATGGTAGTGTATATTTAGCTTATGTTTGATATTTGTCGAGAATCATTAGACCGGCAGAAATGTTGAGGAGTTTATTCTCAAAAACAAACTGTGTTAATGTGACAAATGAGGACAGTGACGAGGACTAAGTTTTCAATCAATATGAATCTAAATCAGATATATGAATAAAACATCCAAAAAACTTCAAAAGTAATAGTAGGACGAAGAATTATTTTATATTTTCTGTCACAATGTATATATATATATATATATATAGTTAAAAAATTAGGTTAAACAACCACCGCAGGGTCTCACTGGGAGCAACTGTCATCTAATAAATGGCACCGGCTCCCAGCAGGACCGCGGTAAATCACATTCATGGCCACGTCTCACAACCCTGAGATGGGTGGTCACAGAACACGATGAAATCACAAAAACAGGCCGGCGAAACCCTTGTTTGTTTTGAGTACACGAAGCGACCCAAGGATGACAGATTTCTGCATCCATTTCGCAAGTGCCTTGGTATATTTTTGGCACGCGGGTATGGCTTTAAGGTTACGAACCAGTGATAGTTTCGCACCTCCGAGAGCACCTATCACAAGGACAATTACTTGTACCGAATATTTTGGGTACAGCATTTGCAGCTCCCTTTTAAGGTCTTGATACCTCTCCTCCTTTTCTTTTTCCTTGGCAGTGATGTTGTATTCGGACGGTGCCGAAAATTCGATCACGAATATAGTTCGTTTCTCGAAGTCTTAAAGAACAATGTCAGGCCTCGAGTGTGCAACGGAGGCTGCTCTCTGTAAATCGTAGTTCCAGAAAATTTGGCACTTCTCCTTTTGGACAATTGACTCTATCTCCCTCGGAGCGTTCGGCAGGGCAGGGTCACGGCCAACACCGTAAGAGCGACAAAGATGGTAATAAAGGACTCTTAGGGCTGCATTATGTCTGTAGATGTACGTCGTTCCTGCGTGGGTGGGACAGCCCGATAGTATGTGTTCCAGGTACTCAGCGTGTGCATGACACGCTCTGCACCTATCGCTGGGAACTTCTTGACATAAAATGCGGTCACGGTATGCTAAGGTGGAAATGACACCGTCCTGGCATGCGAAAATGAAACCCTCTGTACCTGAATTAAGCCCTGATGATCTGAGGAAAGCAAAAGTTTGCTCCTTCGACAAGGACTGTTTTTCTACATTTCTGTGAAAATTTCCGTGCATTTTCTTGTCGAGCAGCTCTTGATGGAATTTTTGAACTTCTGCTTTCTTCACTTCGGGTTTCAGAAGTGAAGCATCTAGATGGAGTAATGCACTTTCCTTACTTCTGCTGTTAAAATGCAGGCCAAGGGTCTCGGCCGCTTGCTCCGCGGCTTTGTAAAGGAACGCTCCTTTACCTATCATCTCGTGGTTCCTGACCATTTTTAGGAGAGGATCTCTACCATTGGCTACGATATAAGCTGTACTTAGAACAATTCGGTTATGAAGACAATGGAGATTCAGAAGTCCGCGTCCGCCTTGACGGCCTGAAAAGTATATTCGCGGAACTGACGAATTGATATGCAAGCTTTGATGCATATGCATGATCTTAGGTGTGGTGACATCAAGGGTCTTAAGTACGTTCTTCGTCCATTGAACCACACTAAACGAGTAGAGTAGAACCGGGACGGCAAGTATGTTAGTCGCAGATATCTTGTTTAACACTGACAGATTGGAAGACTAAATCTGTCGAAGAAGATGCTTGTCTCTGCTTCGGAGAGGCTCCTTTACTGATGTTACGTCCTGAATGCAGCTTTGAGGCACGCCCAGGTATGTATAGGTCTCTCCAGTATTAAGATGTCTAATAAGACTTATATCTACAAGCTTAGGGTCCTCGGGAACGCCAACAATCTTTCCGTTCTTCAAATGAATTTTGGCACATTCATCCAATCCAAAGTCCATCCCAATCTCTCCTGTGTACTTCACGACGATATTTATGGCAGTTTGAAGTTTGACTTTACCAGAGGCATAGAGCTTCAGTTCATCCATGTAAAATACATGAGTGACCTTACGCTTGCGCTGGTTAGAGTCGCCATAGAGGTATCCAGAAGAATTATGTAGTGCAAGAGATAGAGGCAGAAGTGTGATGCAGAAAAGTAAAGGGCTCATGGTACCGCCCTGAAAGACACCCCTCTGGAAGGTCACGTTGTTTGTTGTCACGCGATAATTTCCAGATGAGATAGTAAATCTAGTTTTCCAAAGAGGCATTATTCTCTCTATGCATCTCACTATGTGTGGATGCACCTTCAAGCTTTCCAACAGACAGATGATAAGTCTATGAGTGGTTGAATCGAAAGATTTCCGGTAGTCAATCCAGGCCATTGACAGGACGCGCTGATGAGCTGCAGCGTCTTAGCAGACACAACTGGCAATTAGCAGGTTCTCTCGACAGCCTGCTACACCTGTTTTGGAGCCACTTTGTTCGTACATCTCACGCCACACAGGCTCAATTCGCCGAACAATCCTGTTGTTTAGGACAGCTGTAAAGATCTTATACAGTGTGTTCAAACAAGTTATTGGCCTGTTATTCTCTGAGTTGGACAAGTTGCACTTTTTCGGTAGGAGCATAATGCGTCCTAACACCAGCCACTGCGGAATCGGGGTCTCTGACTTTAAATATGAAGTTAGTATGCGGGCCAAATGTTGGTGTGTAGAAGTAAACTTCTTCCACCAGAAGTTCTTGATATAATCTGGTCCAGCACCGGAAAAGTTCTTCGTTCCTCTAAGTGCTTTTTTCACCTCTTCGGCAGTGATTGATGGACATTCATCCTCAGATTTTTTGAGGTTGTCGCAAAATTCCTTGACGCGGATGATATTGTCAGTATCTTCTTTCAACTCTAGTGTTTTCGGGCTCTTGTATACCTCTCTCCAAAAGGTGTCTACCTCGTTGGGCTTGGGTGGATTTTTGACAGAAACAGGGTGATTATTAAACAGGCGAGATGGGTCAGCGAGAAACTGTTGATTCTCTCTGATCCATCTCTCCCTCTCCCGTATTCTCCTCCTTGCGTCAGATAACAACCGTATTTTTTCAACAATATGCTGCTTGATTGTCAGCAGCTTTGACTTGTTTAGTGTGTGATTCAAGATCCTCAGGTCTTGGGCGAACTTTCGAACCCTTTCCGTGAACGGTCTATCAGATGTTATGTAGTCAATCACACATTGAACACGGGACGCATTCTGTCTTGCCCATCCAATCTTCTTGTTCAGCGTCTTTTGGTCTTTTGATCCATTGCAGGTTTGAGCCTTAGATTTGAATCAGCCAAAGCTCTCGCAGCACCATAAACTGAGAAGTTGATGGTCCAGAGGTCGGATTCTTCCGAGATTTCTCCACGAAGGGAGGCATCCATTTCAGCCAGATCTTGAGGCTTAAGAGGAACTTGCATGTTAATGGTCCTTCGTGTCCTGAAATCATGATCATCTCTGAGAAGGTGCCTGTTTTCCACGGTTGGTCTTAATGTTGCTTCCTCATCTTCGGCTGCAGCTTGATCAAGGAGCGGTTGGGGAAGCGCTCCGCGTACATATCCATTTTTCCAGAGGTAGGCACGTCGATTTCACAACGATTAAATCGAAACGTGCTCAAGCTCTGGGTGTTTTTGGCACCACAGAGTATGCATACGCGCATTGAGCCTCGGTGAACAGGGATAATGCTGGCATCGTAGCATTCTAGCAAGTCATCCTTGAGTTGATTCGCCCACTCAGTGTGGGCGTTTCACTGGTTCGTCGTCGTGTTTCCATCTAAATTATTTTCAGCACCCCGAACTCTAGGATTATCGGCATTTTTCGCCGACCCATTGTCGGGTGCTCTGCGCGTTCTATCGCTTAGAACTGCATTTACAACTTTTGGGTGTTTTGGTGGTGTCATTGTTGTTCCCACGAGCAGCTAGGGAATGGGTTCGTCCATCCTTGTAGAGACCCGCATGCATGGATAAAGCTGCATACTCTGAGAGGTCGGTATCCCAGAGTCACCGTTTGAGACACCTCACCCAGGTGCCATTCAGCTTTCGGCACGGTTGTCACGCCTCCGCTTAGGGGTTATTCCTTCGGGACCATCTCTGGACGATTGTCCGCGACTGTTTATTAATTATTGTAACTATATTCAGCAGAAACCTTGGGTACAGGGACCCTCTGTCCGCAACCCGAGGACGCGTTCGGTGGCTTTGTCATAGGCCCTTTAGTTCTATTCCAAATGAATCGAAACCGAAATATATATATATATACATTATGTATATATAATGTGTCTAATAATGTATAAATAAACTTATATAATTGCGCTATGTGAATAAATTCAGGTACCAATGGGCCTTAGGAGTTGGAATATGTGAAAATTACAGTTTTTAATTTTTTACACTTAGATCTCCTAAATTTAAAAATCTGAAAAAATTACAATAATAGCTCTTTGGTTGAATATTCTATTGTCAAAAACACTGAGTTAATACTTGGGTTTCATCACACGAAAAAATAACACACAAAATTTTGAAATTTATATGGAGTTTGAATTTCCAGCCAAATTATTTTCGAAAAACTCATGCACGTTGTGAATGCCCGAAAGAAGTACTGTGAATATTTTTAGATTTTTTCTAACTATAGCAGCAGACAAAAAAATATAAAATAAAATAAACTTTACCCCCTCTAACTCATACAATATGGCGACTAATGGTTTCAAAGTATTGGGAAAAAATGTTGTTGATTTTATGCTTTCAAATGGATGACTCAACATTGGATTCCCCTGAGGGTCGTTTTTTGCAGGCTTACCCGGCTATAACCATTGCACCTTAAAATTTTTTAAACCCATCTTCTCATAATTTGCCGACATTTTGTCACAAATGTTCAAGCGGCTCCATAGCGCAATTGGCTAAGGCATCGGCTAGGTACATACGGGTTAGGTAGTTTAGGTAGGGTTCGAATCCCCAGGGAGTGCGATTTTTCAACGGGTTTAAACGTGCGATTATATATGTAGGGGACCGTGCGTGAAATTGGATTATTTAAATCATAAACGCAGTGCAGCAATAATGCAAAAAATATTTTTTTGTCACATATCGTTGTAACACTGTTACGTAATTGTTATAGTAAATAGAAAAACATTGTAACACCGTCATGGACTTGTTATAGAACAATCACAGAACAAATTTACATCGTAACACTGTTACATATGCGTCAGGTCACTATTATAGAAAATGGTTACTCTGTAACTCTGTTCCTAAATTGTTCTAAAAGTATTTTTATCACATATAACGCTGTTCCAGAATTGCTACAGATCTCTGACAGAACATGGTTCTGTAACAGCGTTACAGAACTGCTACGCCCATTTGGGGACGACATTACTTAGACCATGGTCTGAGTATGTTTTAATCCTGTTGCAGAACCTGTTCTTTTGTATTCTAGAACTGTTACATCACAATTATATCACTTTGTCCGCTGTGGACTTTGAAAAATCAAAGACCAACGAGGATTCTTCCTCTCCTGAATCAGTGTTATCTTTCGAGATTGTAACTCGTTTAGATATAAAAACTCAACTGATTCAACGTGGTGCCATGCTTTGGTTTATGTATGTAAAATATATGAGGAGTGGGAGAATGCATTGTTAGGTGGGGGAGAGCTATATGTTGTGAGCGTGGGAATAACCGTTATGCCACGCATGTGAATAAAACTGGTGTTTTTTTAACAGGCAAACAAAGGATAGAAGTATGCGTTTCCTATAAATTACACAAAAGAACCCGCGTTCCATATAAAAAATACAGCAGAATTCGTATTTCCTGGAAATTACACAAAAGAACACGTATTTTCCACAAATTGCATAGAAGAATCCCTATGTCATGTAACTTACAGAAAAGAACACATGTTTCCCATAAATCACACAAACGTGTTTAGTGGGGGTGTATTTGGTGTAAAACGGGTTTTCAGGTGTAAAGCATCCCTGGTGTAAAGGAAACGGCGGCGCTATCTGCTTGCTATCCGCCAAATGTAAGAATAGTCTCCTATTATCTGCAGGTTTATGATTATGTATTTTATATATACTAATTTTTCAAGTGAACAGCAGGATTCAAAATAATATAAACGGAAACATTAATCAAAACAAAAAATTGTCAACGAAAGGCATTACCACAAAAGCTAATTTTTTTCCTCTGTCATAAAATGTTATCTAGTTTCTGTGAAAGTATTGTTCCACTGCGTAGGCAAAATTCACAACTGACAATAATTTTGAGACAAATTTCCCAGTGCAGCAAAGTAAAGAATAATTCTGATTAAATATATTTTAGTGCGAAAACTTAATTACAAAAGGAGAAATTTTCTAGGTAAGGTATCAATCTGATAAATAAGTCTCTAATTAATCATCCAATACTGTTCCTGCACGAGGAAAAAATTTAAAAAATGAAAATAATTTTTTTCTGCTGCTGGTTGATATGTATGGGGCATTATTTCTCAAGTGTACCTACTCAAAAAGTCAAAGTTGTCCGATCTAAGTTAAACTTAGGCAAAGTGTTATGCTATTAGATAGTACTTTATAGTACTTTATAGTACTCTTCTAATAGCGATAAAATTTTTTTGTCTACTACAGTTCCGATAGGGGTTTACACGCTCTTTCGATTGGTCATACGCATCTTTTTCAAAAAATAAATATTTGACCTTAAAAAACGAAGGTCAAAAATAAATTTCACTTTTTTTCGAAGTGAGACAGGTTTTTTTTTTGTTTTTTTTGTTGGTCATAAAAGAAAGCTTAGGTTTTTTCCTATAAGACAAAGTGGAATTCAAATGTTTATTTTACGAAAATAAGCGTTGAGTACTCCGGTACGTACATGACGCTGGCGCTCGAGCCCAGGGGGCGCACGGTGGTGCCTTCATGGTATTGTTTTTACGACGAATAATAATACATTCTCGTATATTTGATCACTCTATGCGTTTTAAAGGGCTGAGACTGCCATTATGTAAATGCCTGCATTACTTTCACTGATGAATTTTGAAAAAAATGTGAATGTTGGAAAATCAAGTTATTAAATAAGAGGTCGGCTCGAAAAAGTTGTTTTATGGATGAAGTAAAATTAAAGCTCGGAGTTTTTTTGATGCAGATATCTGGTCTTCTATCTGCCTTTCTTTTCGCCTTTCGTTTTTTAGTGACAGTTGTTTTCACTTTGTTTCCTAATTTTCGTTTCTTTTCTTTTGGGAAGTAGAGGAGACGGATCCTAGTTGTCACAAAAAGTACTTAAACCTCTCTAGCATTAATAAATTAAATAAATCTGGTAGAAATATTTGCTAAGTCAACTCTTTTCTTTCACAGGAATTGAGGGCTCATTTTCGGCTCTTGAATTGACCCCCGGCACAATTTTTCAAAAAAAAAACCTCTATCACAGAAAAACTACCGTAAATGTACAATGGCAATGGCGCTCAGTGGTAGCTGTTTCTGTGCTTTCGCTGTGTAGCCCGGTACCATTGGCGAACCGTTCCAGTCAGATAACCCACGGCGAGTTGAATCATTTGGAATGAAAGACCCTTTTATTGTTATGAGATTATTGCTTATTACAAAAATTGAAATGATGAAAGCATGGCTTCATTTAATTCTAATTAGCTGAACTAGTTTATTTATATAATTAGAAGAAAATGAAAAAAAGATTCATGAAAATCGGATAATATTTGCAGTATTAGTAGAAATAGAAAGTGCATACAAGTTCTGCATACAAGCTCTGATTTTAATAAATTTTATATATGTTTAAATGTTCATTATTTGAAATTCAAGTGTACAAAGTGAAAATGATAATTTTTATTGGCAGACGGATAAACATATAATAGGCATAGTTTTGTACTACTGAAAAATTGCGAAATCATTTATTCATTGCTTTATTAAGTGTAAGCATTTCTCACAATCTTTAGTATCATTGTGAGAAGTTGTAGTCTCCGGAAGCTACGATCATGGTTTCTTAAAGCAACCAATCCCGAAGCAACTGGAACGTTTACGTCATCCACTTCTGCTCCTTCTGTGCTAGAAGGTAAGCAAGAGCGGGAAATTTACGCGAGAGAACATCGTTCAACACTGTTCCTTGGAGTCAGGTCTCTAGGCGCGGATGACATTACGCGGCAGACGGGACAGTTGGAGATGAAGGTTTCACCTCTGGATACTTTTTTAGAGCTACCAATCTTTGTAGAATGTTATGAGGAACAGTGTTGACGGACCAGATGAAGTGATCCCAGAAGAACAGCCTTTTGCATCCGGTTTGCGATGGAATGAGCCTGACGCTGGCAAGCCGGAATCTTGTTGAGTTGGCTAAGAAATGAAGCTTTCATACCTCCAAGACAGCCGATTATGAGAACTACAAGATGGACTTTGTAGCTTTGGTACAGCCTGCTAAGCTCGAAAAGAAGTGCTTGATATTTTACCCGGTTTTCTTCCTCCTTTGCCGTGATATTACCATCGGATGGTGCCGAGAATTCAATCACGTAAATGACTTGGTCTTCAGATCTTGGAGGATAGTATCAGGCTTCGTAGCACTGATACGTTGAGTGGTGGAGAATGAGAAATTCCAGTAGATCTTACACTGATCATTCTCCACAACGGACTCGAGTTCCCCTTGGGCGTATGGCAAGACGGGCAATATATCAACACCATAGAAGTGCCTAAAATGGTAATATAACACTTTTAGAGGCGCATTGTGTCTGTCCATGTACCCGTCACGTGCATACTTTGAGCATCCACTGTGAACATGTCCAAGTGTTTCTGGCTCTTGCTTGCACGCTCGACAGTTAGTATGTATCGCCTACAAGTATATTCATTATGCGTTCGCGGTAAGCTAACGTGTCTATAACGCCGTCTTGACAGGGAAAAAGAAATCCCTCAGTCTCCGATCTCAATCCAGCAGACTTGAGATACATGTTGGACACACCCATCGAGAGCTCTTCTCTAAGTACGATGCCGTAGAATTTACCATGAAGGGGCTTGTCAACATGTTCTTTTAGTAGATGCGTATTTTCTGCTTCCTGTACCCGACTTTTGAGCAACGAAGGTGTTGGTGATGCTAGGCCATATGTAGTGTCGCTGGAATCAAATGGGAGGCCAAGCTCCTCTGCGGCCCTATTTGCGGCACGGTATAGAAACGCCGCAACATTGTTGGCTTCATGTTGATGTACGAGTCGCATAAGAGAATCTGCACTATTTAGAACTGAGCAGGCTGTAGCCAGAACCGTTCTTCGATGAAGGCACTCCAAGCTTAGCAAGCCTCTACCCCCTTTATCTCGAGGTAGGTATATTCGAGGTACGGAAGATCTAGAATGGTGAATTCGATGGATTGTCATCATCTTGCGTGTGCTTCGGTCAAGTTGCTTCAACTCATCGACGTTCCATTTTACTGCGCCAAATTTTTCTGAGAATTTGGCGATACCTGTTTAGAACGTCCGTTTTTAACACACGCACATCTTGGGTTTCCGCTTGCGGTATTCCAAGATATGTATATGTTTCTCCATTATTAAGATGTTGAATGGTATTTCCGCCTATGAGTTGAACATCCCGATCGTCACTCGATGGTGTAGTTTCTAGTCGTCCTTGCTGTAGGTGGACGCAGGCACACTTGTCCAGTTCAAATCTCATGCCAATCGCTTCAGAGTGCCGAGTCACCGCCCGCACAAGGATGTTAACATCTTCTTTCGAGGAAGCAAAGAGTTTAAGGTCGTCCAGATATAAAAGGTGGTTGTTCTTATATTGTCTTCTGTTTCGTGGGCCACATAGGTATCCAGAGCTTTTGCCTCGGAGTACAATAGATAGAGGCAATAGGGAGATGCAGAAAAGTATCGGACTTAGAGAGTCTCCTTGGAAGACCCCCCTCTTATATGTGATATAGCTGGTAGTCACTTGTCTTTTGTCAGATGTTATGAAAAATCTTGTCCGCCACAAGAGCATAAGCTCTTGTATGCATCTCACTATTTTTGGATGAACCTCCAAGCACTCAAGGAGTTTAATAAGTAGCTCATGGTTCGTGTTATCGAATGCCTTACGGTAGTCAATCCAAGCCATGGACAGATTGCGTCGATACCTGATCGAGTCTTGGGTAATACACCTGTCTATTAACAGGTTCTCCCTGCAACCTGCCAGCCCTCTCTTGCATCCACGTTGTTCAACTATTGCACTCCATACCGGCTCGATAGATGTTAATATCCTCTCTTTGAGGATGCCAGTGAATAGCTTGTAGCTGGTGTTTAAGCAAGCTCTGGGCCTGTAGTTCTGTGGACTTGACAAGTCTTCGTTCTTAGGAATCAATACCGTGCGTCCTTCCACTAGCCACTGTGGGATGGGTTGTTCTCCATTTAAGAAAGTAGTAAATGTACGAGCTAGATATTGGCGCGTAGAAGTGAACTTCTTCCACCAAAAGTTGTTAATTTTATATGGCCCTGGCGCTGAAAAGTTCTTAGTTCTAGCGATAACTTTCTTCACTTCTTGAGCAGTAATTAGTGGACACTCTTCATCTGGAGCCTGCTACCTTTGCCTTTGGCAAAATTTACGAAAGAGTGATATATCTGAAGCGTCTTCGTTTAACTGATAAGTATCTCCATACACTTTCTCCCAGAACACTTGAATCTCTTCTCGGCTAGTCGGATTTTCAACGACACTTCACGTTTTATTGAACAGACGGGAAGGATGAGTTGAAAAGGTGAAATTTTCCTGAATCCATTTTACTCGCCGTTCAAGGCGCTGTTTTGCTGTTGAAAGAGATCATATTTTTTGCGTCCAGTGCTGCTTGATGGTAAAAAGTTTACACTTGATCAGCGTGTGATTTGCTTTCCTCAAGTTTCGACCAAGTGCCCTAACTTTTGGAGTGAATTTTTTATTTGATGTTATGTAGATAATCACGCACTGAATATTTGATGCCTGCCGTCTCGCCGTTTCAATTTTAAACTGAAGCTGTGCAATACGCTCGCTAGTCTTACTCAGGCGTACTGAAGTATCGTCACTTCTATTGTCGCTAAGCAGAGAGACTGCCTGCTCGTAAACTACACAGTTTAGATTCCAGAGATTAACAGCTTCAGGGAGCAAATCAGCGAGAGCATTATTAGCTTCAGATAATTTGTCCATCCTGAGAAAGACTTTTTGGTGGATAGATCTCCTATTTCTCATGTTGGCATTATCGGCTATCTGCAAAGGTGGTCTTGCTGGAATGGGTGGTTTATTCGCTGGAGGATGTTGCTCTTCTTCTTGCCGAAAAAGAACTTCATATCCGTTTCTGCGCAAGCAGGATACCTTTTCTCTTAAATACTGAGGCGTTTTATGAGCATATTCCGGCTTCATATTGACCCAACAGTCATGTAACCTCTGCATGAATCCTCTTCGCGTCGGTGAACTTCTTTGCCAACAGGTAAGGATGTCCCTCCTGAGTTGGTCCGACCACTTAAATCGATGTTCTCGCGTTTGTCCGGGGCTATTGCCTGGTCGTCGCCTCGCTTCGGTCCTATTGCCACTCCCAACTGAACCATGGCCTCCATCCGAGAGAGGCCTATTGTGGGTGGAACTGCGCGATACTGGTGACGTAACCGCGTAATTCGTCGCATTGGGGAGTTAGCCCAATGCAACGGGGCTGACTGCAAGAGGCGGAGCTCTCGGGCGATGGGGTCGCCACATCCCTACCCTATTATTATTATTATTATTATTAGTTGGGTTGAGACTGTAACAGCCCATGATGATTGGGTAATCCTGTTGCGCCCCCTTGTGAGCCTAAGCGTGACCCCAAAGCCCTCGCCATAAGGAGAGGACCGCAGCCACTCTGTTGGCTGATATCTCCGATTCACTGATGCAGTAACTGCCAGTAAGTGTTAGACGTTTCCCCGCAATCGCAGGGCAGTGACAAAGGATGTCATTACCTATATCATCATCTATTCCGCACAGACGACAGAGAGGACTTTCCGCAAGTCCTATCTTATGTCTGTGATATCCGAGATTCCCATGTCCTATAAACATTTCTGTTAGGACTTTGATCTCTTCTCTCCTGAGCTTGAGTATTTCCCTTGGTCAGTTAAAGTTAAGCTTTGAGCCCAAGAGTGTTTTGGCCTGTGTGCAACCAGTGACCAAATCCCACTCATTCTGATGTTCCGCAGTCAGCCAACTGTTAATTTCTTCAGTGACTGACCTACTGGAAATACCTACAACTGGCTCGGGTCCAGTAAAATTTCTTCTTGCTGCTATGCTGGCTAACCTATCCGATATCTCATTGCCCCTGATATGGCTGTGTCCAGGGATCCATAGCAGAGTAACTCGGTTT
>CAKNWU010297408.1:0-13063 GCA_932072015.1 Andricus quercustozae
GTAGTTACCTCATTCATTTTAGGAGTTGGTAGCGTTAAGGTTCTGAATTTTTATAGTGCTGGGTTTGTGTCTTGGATATTGTGGATTTTAAGAGTAGGCAGTGCTGAGATTGGGGGTGTTGGAGTCGTCAGAATTGGTAACATGAGGATTCAGACATATTAAAGTTATTGGTACGGGAGTTAAAGATTGTTAGTAGTTCCCTTATGGATTTTAGGAGTTGGTAGCATCAAGGTTGTGAATTTTTGTATTGCCAGGTCTGTATCTTGTACGGTGTTGATTTTAAGAGATGGTAGTGCTGAGATTGGGGGTGTTGAAGTAGTCAGAATTGGTAACATGGGGATTCAGGGATACTAAAGTTATTGGTGCAGGTGTTAAGGAGTATTAATATTTGCCTTATAGATTTTAGGAGTTAGTAGCATTAAGGTTGCGAACTTAGGTATTGCAGGTTGGTATCTTTGGATGTTCTTGATTTTAAGAGAAGGTAGTGCTGAAATTCTGGGTGTTGGAGTAGTCAGAATTGGTAACATGGGCATTCAGTGATACTAAAGTTATTGGTGCAGGAGTATCAGTAGTTACCTCATTTATTTTAGGAGTTGGTAGCGTTAGAGTTGTGAATTTTTGTATTGCCAGGTTTGTATCTTGTATGCTGTTGATTTTAGGAATTGCTAGTGCTAAGCTTGTGGGTTTTGGAGCTGTAAAAATGAGTTGAACTGATATTCAGGGATGCTCCAGTTATTGGTATTGAAGTTTTAGAATTGTTGTGTTGTTGATTCTAGGAGAAGTTCGAGATTCTAAATGGTTCAGAATTGGTGTTGCTGTATTTTTAGAGGCCCTAAAGTTATTGATGCTAGAGTTTAAGAGTTATAGTTGTTTTCTTCTTGACTTTAGGAGTTAGTAGCGTTAAAATTGCGGGTATTCGAGTTGTTATTGTCAGATTTGGATATCGTACATTGTTGGTTTATGGAGATGGAGTGTTAAAACTATTTATGTTGCAGTTTTCAGAATTGCAAGAGTTATTGTGTCAGTTTGGAGAATGCTCTAGTTCCATTCGGTGTGGTGTGGGTGTTGGAGTTGTCAAAAATAGTGACCGAGGGATTCAGGGATGCTAGAATTACACTGTCTGACATTATTTTTTACCCTAAAATCAGGTAAATATCAGAAGCCTATACAAAATCAATGTGACGTACTAGAATCTTCAGCCTGGGCTCAAATAAAAGGTTTATCCTTTTGTTTTAAAGGCATCTTGCCAAAAACTGAAGGAAATCAGTATGGAACCGTTTTTTAGTCGTGCGCTGTAGTCGATTCATTTCACTTCGAGTGTAAAGCACGGGATACGATAAGCGACTAAAAAAAATATATCCATTGGCTCTATGCCGATTCTATTCAGGTTTTGGCCAAACGGCTTACAAAAAAGGTTCCAGATTTCATTTAAGTCCAAGTAGAAGATTCTAGCACGTCACATTGATTTTCTATAGGCTTCCAAATAGTGGTAAAAAGTGGGGTTTCACCTTTTCACTCCGTTTAAGAAAACTAGATATGCTAGACTATTTTTCTTAACGAATCCTTAATCTAACATTAACATCCTTTGAGTATCACCCAGAGTAATCTGATGGAAAGAAAAAAGTCGAAAAATGTCGTGCTGTGTTATTAGCGCTAGAGATGAATAGGGTTAAGAGTATGGATGTTAGTATTTTCAGAGTTGTATTTGATATGCTGTTGGTTTCATAAGTTGGTGATATAGAAATGGTTGATATTTGAGTTGTAAGAATTAGTGCTGCTATATTTATAGAGGGTCTAGAACTATTGACACTGAATTTGATGACTTAAAATTTTTGTTTCGTTGATTTTAGAATTTGGTATTGTTGAGGTTGTGGATATTAGAATTACCAGATTTTTATTTGGTGTGTTGTTAGTTAAAGGATTTATTAGTGTTAAGATTGCAAGTGTTGCAATTGTTAGAATTGGTGGTATTGAGTTTCGAGGGATCCTACAATTACATGCTCTAGAGTTGGTAGTGCTCATGCTGTGGGTCTTGGTGTTGTCAGAGTAGTATTTGGTGCATTGTTAGTTTAAGGATTTGTTAATACTTAGATTGTTGGTATTGGAATTGTCAGAATTGATGGTTCTGTTCTTTTAGGGGGCATGGAGTTTTTGGTGCTGGATTCTAAAGCATGGGTCGTTGGTTTTAGGATTTTTTAGTGCTGAGATTGTGAGTTTTAAAATTGTCGTAATTGCTAATGTTGAGTTTTAAGAGACCCTACAGTTATTTCTACTAGAGTTGGTAGTATTGATGTTGTGGGACTTGGTATTGTCAGAGCAGTATTTGGTGTATTGTTAGTTTGAAGAGTTGGTCATGCTTAGATTGTGGGTGTTTGAGTTGTCAGGATCGATTGTTCTATGCTTCTAGAGGGCCTGGAGTTATTAGTGCTGAAGTCTAAAAGTTGTGTCTTTGGTTTTAGAATTTGGTATTTCTGAGATTGTGACTGTTGGAGTTGTCAGAATTGGCGTTGTTGGGTCTTGGTATGATCAGACTTGTATTTCGTGTGTTGTTAGTTTTAGGATATGGCAATGCTGAGAATTTGGGTGTCCACCAGTCACAATTGATGGAATTGGGATTTAAGGATCCGAGAGTTATTGGTGCAGGAGTTTAAGAGTAGAAGTTTTTATCTCGTTAACCTTAGGAGTTGTTGGTATTAAAGTTTTGAGTATTGGGTTAAATTATATTAGTAACTCTGGGGTTTTTGAATGTTGGTTACTTCTACAAACAAAAATTCTAATAGAAAATTCCCATTTTCTTTTTTCCGAAATCTACAATTTCGATCATGGATGGGAACTGAAAGGATTTGTAGTTAAAGGGGGTGAGGGTGGGGATTACGCCTTAAGCCTTATCGTGACAGGACGAAAGACCGGAAGTGACGGAGCGGTAGAACAGGAAATATTGAAGCAGAAGTATAGGTGTACCTATTTTCTGGGTGGGAAGTGCATAGTGGCTTTTGTGAACGCACACGCGCTTTGAAAGCCTCTCGGAAGAAGCTCTTACGTTTATCATAATTGCATCTCGCGGTTTCTTCCTCAACTCTCTCTCGCGAATAAACCCTCACTCCATTTCCGCGCGAGAAACTTTTGAAATTTGTATGCGACTTTGGACATAAACAGAAGTTGAGTTCCCAACAAATTTTCAACTTATTGAACTATTTTATTAATCTTGCTCAAAGTTTGTTCTTTCATCAAAACAAGTTTAAGATTATAAGAGGATCACCAAATATATTTAATGCAGTTGTTGATTCTATATTGTACAATTTTAACTGTGTAGATGTTCCTTGATCATTTTTTTATGTTTGTTTCTGATTTTGGAACATGGGACAAATCCAGATGAGATGCTGCTTTTTGTAAAAGAGTGCAAATCAATATGTCGCATCTGCTTTGAATTTTCTTTTCAAATATGTTTACTTATTTACCCTGCTGATGCAAACGAGGCCCGTTGTGCTTGCAAACGTATTTAGGTATAAAGCAAGGACGACGGCAGCGGAAGGAAAACGCGAAGCGCGGATGCACGGAGATAGCACGAACTGATTAGATACGAGTACGGCTCTGAAAGCGATGTCGTACTGCTGTCAATGGAAAAGCCGACTTACCTAATCTGCATTTACATAGTTTTGCCTTCTTACCACGTGAAATAGAATACCTCCCTAGATATCGATCCTTTACATCACAACAGTTCTGAACAGTAGGAAGATTCTATAATACATGCATAAGAATGGAAAATGTACAGGAAAAATCGGTTATGATAAAATTACAATTGTGATTATAAGATTCAAAGTAGTAGTCTACGTTTGACAGTTTTTGATTCTGCAATCAACTGACTTCAAGGTTGTTTCTTAATCATAAAAGTTTGTACAATTGTAAAAAAAAATTTACAATATCACGGTTGAATTTTAATGCATTTTCTACATTATGAATTCCATACAGCGGCGATGAAAGACGGGTGGAAATGATTTGGGTGGAGAAAAAGGGAGTGGAGAAAAGAGGACACTAAGGAGGTTCTCGGGTGGAAACTTGCACCATTAATCAAGATTCGTTTCTTCAAGGCTTCAATCCCACTTCCATTCTTCGATCTTCTTTTTCCTCTTTTTATTTTCTTTCCATTTTCTTCTTCCTTACCAGTCCTGAGAAGCAGCAAGCGAATTTTTAAATAACAGAAATAATAAAAATGTAATTAAGTGATGCAAAACAACGGAAGAGGAATATATCAATTAATGCATTTAAATTCCTGTTATTAGAAACCCGCCCAGAGCAATAAATTACAATATCGAGAAAAAAGTTGTACTATGTTCTCGGCTAAACTTTAGACCATTTGGGGGCCTATATTTTCTCGTTACATTTATCCTCTCAGTATGTAGCCGCGAAGAGTGTGCAGGAAAAAAACGAATACTACGAACTAGCTAGGACATGTCTGGACAAGTTTGTGTTAGGGATCTGGGTTACACAGATGGGGTTACTCATACAGACACGTTGACACAGCCGCTTTGCAGACATAAAGCCAGAGAATAATGCAATTTTGCATAATGGCGGGATAACTTTACTCTATTCTATGGGCTGCGTAATGACTCGTTAAGTTCGTTTTTATTGCTCTTTTCACAAACTCGCAAAGTGCCCCCTCCCTTGCGGGAAAACCACACCCACCAAACCTCCAAACAGTCCAACAAAAAATGGTTATCAAAACTACTACTAAAAATAACCTTCAGGAAGGAAAAAGGATGACATGTGAAGATATCTTGAAAAGTAATAAGTGATACTTTCCGCTGATGAAAATATTGATGGATCTAAGATTGAAAATTGCATCTGGCACTTGGAAATTGTTTTCAATTTTCCAGAAGCCTGGAATCGAATGTAAACTAAAGCTTGACGAGCGACAGACGGTAACCACAAACTTTCTTTTAAGGTTCGTTTAGGGGTTGGGGAATGAAGAGGAAGAGGGGGTGAGATATGGCAGAGGGGAAGTTAGGAGTTTTGCAGGTCGAGGTACAATTTCGCTAGTTTGTAACAAGCAGTAACCAACCTTGTGCACGTATTAGAGAGTACCGCGGGTAATTACCGTAAGTGTTACTTTGTTAAGTTCTGCAAATTTATGGGGACCTTACTTCTCTGCCCGTTATCGTTACTGTACACACTCCTCAAGATATTTTCTTACCTCTCGTGAAAATGATACCTCTGATTAATTCAGTAACATCTAGATGGAAATCTAGCTTACAAACGACTCAATTATGGGGCCAATTAATATTCCAGGCCAAATAGGGTCTGTTTCTGATAAGTGATATTCATTTGAGCATTTACGAAGAGTTGTCTCTTAGTTGGAAAAGGTTAGAAAAATCGTATAGGGGTAAAATGTTTTAGATGATTGGGGATGGTTGGGAAAAGGCGCTAGAGAAAAAGACTTATTCGAGGTACTTGAGGTATATAGGCGAATTTGCCTTTGAGGTATAGGAGAGGAGGCAGAAAGGATAACTTTGTAAGGGCGTGAGGGGAAGAGGTTTATATTGAACAAACAAGCAGGTGAAAATTGAATAGTGTACAGAGAATCCCAATAATTAATTGAAGAAGGATACCCTAATTAAAGAGTATAAAAGAGAAATAGAACTGAAAAGCTTACAACTGAATATTTAAGAGGATTGTCCTCTATCTGACAAACAGAAAATCTATTTTATTTTGACGTCGTTGATTAGACCGTGATGAAACAGCATACAATGAAGCGAGTGGGTAATTAAATGTGGATTATCCTCCCAAGTCTGATCCGCTTATGTATCCCGCTAATTGGAGTAGAAAGAAGAACGTTATTAACGCTGCTGCAACCGATAATATTTAACTCGAATTTCAGCAACGAAAAAAATTAATACAAGCTGGAACATAACACCAAATAATTTCACGCTTTGATTCAATTCCAGCGATTTTTCAACCTCTGCTTTATATGAAACCTTATCCGATTTACGATATGCGATCCAAGAGTGCAACAAGTGCTCAGACTTGTAGAAATAAGGAAAATAGAACTTATTTGCTGTTATCATATTCTATAAAATATTTTTTGCAACAGCGTTTCCTAATTTATATTTTCTGTCTTTTTCCAGGTGGATTTGTCCTGTAGGAGTACAGAATCATCTGTAAGTGCCCTATATACAAGGACCAACTTCGTGACGCTAAAATACGTCACGGATGCCTGGGGGACGGACACAAATGGCTTTAGACTAGTCATCAGTGCCATCAAGGATCCAAGTAAGTACTCGCTCTATCTTTCATCCACAAGGGTAATTAATCTCATTTCTATTAATTAACGTCAAGACGATTCTGCGGCGAACCTTCTTACCTCTCAGGCGGGCTAATTTTGGTCTTGCGAGTCGCCTTTGATTCAGTCTCGCCGAAAGGCATCGGTCTAAATGTTCGCTGAGACTCCTTGCAAATTCAGATTAGACTTTTTCATTTAAAAATAAAATTTATATTATGATAAAGTGTCTTTTTCACATTTGAACTTGAAAATTATAGTTAGGAATGGTTAACAATTAAGGATAGATACCAACAAATAATTGTCCATCAGTGATTTTTGAATAGTGGAAATATATTTATTCGCTCTAATTATTCTGGGGTTGCGAAATTTTTCACCTCTCTTTTTCTCCTTTGATTTTTTCCGGACGCTAATTACCTCGCGTGATTAATCGTTAGTCTGCAAGCGTGAGTACGTGACCAACCGTTTGTTCAGGCCGATCGATCCGATAACTGGCTATAGAGTTGTCACGTGCTTTTGGTAAAATTTCTACGTTTACATTGTTAAATTAAACGAAAACAATTAAAATTACATTAGTGTAGATTAAGTTATGTTGTCTTGAATTAGGCCGAAGTTTTCCGCCGAATCTGAATTATGTTTAGCGTTTTGCGTAGATTGCGCACGAGAAATTCGGAATTCCCTTTTCCGGCGACTAGGTATACATAACACACATGCCTTCCCATTCTCAAGGGAAAATCCCATGTTCTATGCTTCTCGGAAAATTCTAGGGAGGAAACGCTGTGTGGTGCATCTCGTGATAAATTGGATGGAGTGAACGTAACGGATTTCATTCGAAGGCCCGCTTCAATTGCCCGCATCTCTCCTCTTTTTTATCTTTTCCCTGTGACAGTTTTTCGCGGCCTTTAAAGTTTCAATTTATTGCGCAGTAAATACTAGGAAGTCGTCTATTTGATTAAATCCACAATCGAAATTTACATTAGTTAGCTGATTATTAAAAAAAACTTATGATATAAATCCTCTTTTTCGAAAAATGGATTGTTTCTTCGAAGGAAGTACGTGAGATCTCGCGTGTTCGGGAATGCTTGAGGGTATTAACGATCGCAGTTTTCACATACTCTCAGCACATCGATTCTCTCTTTCTATCTCACTTTCAAAATAGGTATTTCTCTGTCTCCATCCGGATTTCCCATCGACCCTGTACGCCTGCAGAATAACCAGCTTGGCGTCATAACCGGCAGAATGTAGTTGGTACGGGGTTGGTTCCGTAGTAGAGTATAAAGGATGAATGCCGAGTAATACATCACGCAGACTACGATGCAGAAACACCACATCGAACACACTCGTCCGCACCAACACCCACAATACCAACAGATGCTCAAAAAATACTCTTTGGTGGAATACATGGCTCTTGGAAGAATATAGCCGAGATGGTTCTTGCTCCATTTTATTCGGAAAGTGGCTCGAAGTGGACCAAAGGTCGAGTTTTGAATTAGCTTTTCAAACGGTTGGGATGAATAGCGAAACCATGAGCGATCATTTGTTAGGGGTAGTTGTATGTTTCATAGGGGAATGGTAAGCTGGAAGTGAATAGGATTATGAAAGTGTGAGGAACCTAGATCCTAGAGTGATATCGACAACATGAGAGAGGCTGATTCATATAACCGAAAGATCTAAAACTTCAAGACTACCATGTCCTAAAACTCGTAAAGCACAAGCTACAAATCGGACAAGGCCAGGAGCAATAACTCTAACATCCCTGAAGCACCAACTTAACAATGCCAGGACAACTTCCAAAGCCTCAGCATTACTAACTTCTAAAACCTATAAACACCAACTAAAACTCTGACAAGTATAGCACCAATAACTCAAGCTTCTGTAAAATCTAGCACCACTAATTCTGACGATCTTCACACTACCAATTTCGGAAAGCAATAACGCAACAACTGCAACTCTTGAGCTCCAAAACCAATAACTCGAGCAACCTTGACTCCTAATACCACTAACTCTAATAAAGCCAATACACCAATACCGCCAATTCTGACAAACCCAGGATTCCAAAACTGCTTGCTCTTAAAACCAAAAAGGCAACAGCTACAACTCTAACAATATCAGCACTTACCATCTCAATACTACCATCTTCTAAAACCAACAATTCCAAAGCTGCAAATCTTGAACTATAGAATCAGTAACTCCAGCATTCCTGACTCCTAATACTAATAACTTTAATAATGCCAATACACCAATACCACGAATTCTGACAAACCCAGGATTCCAACACGGCTTACTCTTAAAACCGAAAAGGTAACAGCTACAACTCTAACAATACCAGCACCCATTATCTCAATACTATACTAAAACCAACAATTCCAGAACTACAACTCTTGAACTTCAGAACCAGTAACTCCAGCATTCCTGACTCCTAATACCACTAACTCTAACAATCCCAAAACCCACAATCTTTCCAATTAGAAGCATTAAAACTCACAATACGCCAAGGACAATTATCACAACTCCAGTATCCCTTAATCCTAGGACCACTAATTCAGACAATCCCAACATGGAAATCATCAGTTCTTAAAACCCACAATTTCAACAATTCGAACAATAAGAATATTTCGAACAAAATAATTCCAACTCCTTCAAAAATATCTCTAACAACACCCAACCCCAGCACCACTAATTTTACAACCCTCACTTTCTTGAAATACTAATCACAAAATACATTCTCATCTCGAAACAAACAAGTACAGCACCACTTATTATAGCAAATCCAATACCATTACCCTTAAATTCTTGTATTGATTACCTATAATCCTAAAATTGTTTGTCTAGAATTTTGAAGCAGTCTGCCTAGAAACCTGAAGAAGTGAAACCTGAAGGAATGTCTAGAACCCTAAAAACACCCTGAAGGGGTGTCTAGAAACCTTAAAAATTTCAAGATCTCTTACGTGTGTCTAGAATTCTGAATTCGTAGGTTTTCAGGTCGCTAAAGGTATGCTTACAATGTTAGGTACATGTATAATGGCGTGTCCAGAACCCTAACATAGCATCTAGAGCTCTAAAATGGATTACAGAGCCCTAAAATTGAGTCAAAATACCCAAAGGGTTGACCTGAATCCTAAAGAAGAGTCTAGAATTTTAAAATTGGGTTCATAAAGCAGTGAAAGGGTTTCCCTGTTCCGAAGCGTGTGTTCAGAATGCTATCATGGTGCTATAAAAATCTGAAAGGTCCCGAACCTCGAACCCTAAAAGGCTTTCTAGGTCCCTAAAGGGGTGCCTAGAATCCAAATTATATTGTGGAGAACCTCTTTTGGACTATAGGATTCTAGAAACTCTATTTTGGATAAGATAAAAATAAGAGATTGTAGCTAAAAGCCTAAAAACCTTTAGTCCTTTAAGGTGTGTATAGAACCCTAAGGAAACGCTCAAAAGCTTTAAAACGTTTCCACAACCCTAAAAACGTGTCTAAATCCCTATCAAGGGTTATTTAGACCCAAAAATAAATAATTATTCCTATTAGGTGAAGAAAATTGAAAAATAAGCAATTGTTTCACTGTTTCCTTGAATACTATAGACACAAATAGCCTTTTTCCGCGAGGATCCTTTGCCGGAGAAACACGTCGGAAATTGTGATTCATATGCGCCGTCGCGTACAACTTCCGCTTCGTTCGATCTGCACATACTGGCGCGTCCTTTGCATTCATTCTTCCGTTATTTTGTTTCTCTGTCACTCGAGTTACTATTTCTCTCGCATCTCCTGTCGTTCGATTTCAATTCCACCAGTCGAAGGGACACACTTTCAATATTCGCCATCTTCGACAGTGGCACCCGCATATCGATTTCGTAGTCCTCTTTCCTCTCATTCTCATTTCTTTCTTCTTTTTCTCTTTTCTATCTTTCTCTCTCGCCATATCGCGGTCAACTTTTTTTGCTTCAGGATCGCGTACAACGCATCCTGAGACTCGTCTTTTGTTAACCTTTTTTCTTTTTTGTCGGTGGGATGAGGTATGTTGAGGACAGTGGGAGCTCGGAGGAAATAGATCTCTTGGGAGAAATATTTACTTAAAAGCTCTATTTATTTTTCGAAACTTTTTCTACATAAATTACCCGAGAGTATTAAAAGATGTTTACGAAGCTAATAAACCGTGCCTTTTTTGCATCTTCGCAATCTCGCGTCCTTGATATATATTGAGCGCGATATTAAAAAAGTTTTCTTGCGTCCGGTCAAAGCCATTAAATTCTCCTTAATCTTCCACGACGATGGGCTAGCGGACTGACCAGCTAATATCAAAGTCGTTCGTCGCAAGTTCTTTTCTTGCACATTTTTATGACTTGAAACTCAGAGGAAGAAGAGGTTTTTCATACCAAACATAAAAAGAGCTCCTGATTTTAATAACAAAATTCTAAAACTCTTTTGAAAATGCCCCTCCTATACAGCCAAAAAGGACGAGCTTTTTGAAAACTGTTTTTAATTATATAGCCTTTTTAAATGTAAATTATGAGCAGAGAGCTAATTTTCTGCCAATTCGTGGACATAAAACGCATTTTATGCCGAGTGCATGCTCGAGGGTTTCGTTTGGGGTTCAGCGGGGCGAGTGAGACTCGGCTGTGCACTGGTTCGCGTTACGGAAGCATCATGCAAATGCATAAACGCATTATTTGCTCGTACGGCAGTGGCGGGTGCTCTGGAATTCTAACCCGGTTCTGTGCAGGCGGCAACGACTGCTGTATATGGGAACCATCCATATGGAAATTACCCCCTCCCCTTCTCTCAAAGTCCAACCCCCTTCACCAACAAAATCACCCCTTGCCTTTACTACCCCGACCCCTACTACCCCATCCCTTACCACTTCCATACCTCAACACCCCTTTATGGGTTCTTCTTACTCGCGTATACTAATTCTCGTTCGAGTTTGGGCGAAAGCGTGCGCACTCTCTCATAACGAAACTTACACTCCAGCAACTCTAATTTGGTTTGTATTTCTGCAATGTTCTTCCTACCCATCCCGAAACTCACTAAACGTTTGTAGAAGAGCCTATTTAGTTTGGAACATACAGAAGACTATTTTTAGGTATACATAATCATCATTTTTGTTTAGCATCCGCAATGTTAGAATACAATATTAGAACCTTTAAACCTTAGACCTGCGACCTGAAAACCTTATCATGAATTAGACGATTATTAATTACGAACACCCCTAGTCTTTAAACTCTTGTAAATTCAATAGCCTTTTTCGGTGAATTAATAATAAAAGAAGCACCTCTATATGCATGACCTATAACTACAGCACTTCCTGCCCTAAGTCCAGCATTAGAACCCTAAACCCCTAAATCCCCATTAATAAATTCTACTGAACATTAAATCCTACAACCCTAAACTCAATTCCAGTACACAGCTCTAAGATTCCCAACCCTAGGCTTTACTATCTGAAAACCCTCATATTAAGACTATCTTTTTATTTGATTAACACTACTAATGAAAAAGTATCGACCAATACTAAATTCCAATACGTATCCTTGAAATCCCTAAACTTAGGCCCTACAAAATCCGAAAACACCAAAATCAGAATTGTATATCTTTCTGGCGACACGGAAAATACTATCCCAAAATCCTGAGCTATAAACCCGAAAGTCTACTACCCTACTATTCCAAGATCCACAAACTAAACCCTATAACACGAAAATCCTTAAATCACTTAGGATTTATTATTTCAGACTATTAATAACCATGACAATATATCTAGATTATATACACTGCGAATACCCCCAACCCCTACAAAAATTCATCAAGCTTTATTTCAGGATTTTATTTCCTTGTAGATTGCTACCAATTGTAACGTCCTTATTCCTAAACCCTATAACTTGAAAACCCCAAAACTACTGATACTTCTTTTTCACTGACGATTACTGTTTGTGAAAAAGTTCCGAAATAACACCCAATTAAAAAAGGCTTCAAATATATAACCCAAAAAGTCATTGTTCTATTGATGATTACTAATAATTAGAGCACCATCATTTTTATAAATAGAAACTTTAATTCTCCTAGCCTTTATTCTTTATCCTTTCTTACCACTCGTGTTTTCTTGCATTTATTAACAATTTTTACTACACCTTAATTTGAATGATCCCATTCGAGTAGTCAACCCCAAAATGCACATCCCTAAGCCGTACAATCCAAAAAAGACCGGATATCCGACTGGGTTTTTTCTTCGATTACTAATAATGAATACATCTCAACCAAGCATTAGAATTTTAATACTTTCATTTCCAGTACAGAACCTCAAAATCCTTAATCTGAGACTCTACAGCCCGAAAACCCTAACATCCAGACTGTATATTTTCTAGCATAATATTGAGAAGATCTTAACCAGCACTTCTAATCCTCTGTTCTACAACTCTACGATTTAGAATCCTAAGCCATAAACCCTAAATACTCCTGGTGAGGAGGGATGAATTAAAAATGATTAAAACATTTCTATTCAAATGAATAACGTTTTCTCAAAATATCATTTGAATCCAGATCCATGCCGAAGAGAGAAATGAAGCAGATTCTTTCTTTTTCATCTTCTGGAAGTATTTCTTTTACTGTAACATTTACGATGTTAATCAAGTTCGTCCCATTGTCCTCTGATTTCTCGACATTTTTCGTCAGATTTACCCGATTGCATTCATCAGCACTCACATTTGAATTGTATTCATATATATATTAAGTTGGTATCAAAGATTTTAAATCAGAGTATTATGAAAGAAAAAGAAATATTTTTTACTTTCATCTTACACCACGTTATT
>CAKNWU010297453.1:0-15038 GCA_932072015.1 Andricus quercustozae
CCCTCACACCCCCCCTCTCTCTCTCTCTCTCTCTCTCTCTTTCTCATTCATTCCTTCTCTCTCTGTACTAAATCGATACGCTTCTCATACGAGTGGTATATAGATACGCATAGGCATGCTCACCGTTGAAGTTGTGGCAAATCTAAATGGCCATAGAGAGGGGGAGGGGTTTAAAATATTCCCTCTTCGCTGACAGAGTCTGGAGACTTCAATTTCCACCCCTCGTTCCATCCTGACCGTTTCTTCACATTAGGGGATGCTATTTTCACTGGGGTCGTTAAAACCTTTCATACGTTGGGCGAGATCAGGGTTGCCAACCTCAATCAAGAGACAAATTCTCTCGCAAAATTTAGAAGACTATCCTACCATTTTTCGGATAAAATTTCCAATCTGTATACTTGTCTAATATTTATATAATTTACATAATATTTATAGTCTCTTAATCAAAATAAAATCTTCAAGTATCGAATCACCCGCCCGCTTAAATAGGACATCGTCTTGGGTTCCAAAATTCTTAATTCAAAAAATGTGAATAATAATCTTGGCCTTATAATTATTCTCAGTGGAAATTTGTATTCAATACCAAAATTTACCGCGGATTATTGCTTAAAAAAAAACTATTTTCCAAGGAAACAAACGTTCTCATTAACTTCTTTTTCATTCATATCGTAAACAGTCTCTATCCCGAGGGGCAGTTCTTGAATGGATCGATTATCACAACTTCCTATCAGATTTTCTCTTGTTTTTTTTTCCTAGGCTGCCACATAGTCACTTATGTCACTTTTTTAAGGGAATTTTAATCTCATCTCAAAAACGAAAATCTCAGTAATTTGCCATTTGCTGGTGTTCTAGTTCCTGGTGTAAAGTTTGTGGATTATAAATATATAAATTAAGTATTGAAGCGTAATTAAATTGATATTTTATTGACGTTATCACTTCTTTCTATGTGAACATTAGTCACGTGTGGTCAATTTTTGGGTTCCATATTGGACGATTTTAGTCACTTTTACAATTTCTTCAAGTACATTAGGCTGTGGCAGCCTGGAAAGTTTAAAGGTAGGGTCGGGTCTGGTGATAATGGAATTGGTCTTCGGCGGCGTTCGCTGTTATTCAAATTTTTTCCAAAGACCAGACGTTGATAAACTCAGGGGTCCAAAATGAAATGATGCCGTTTTACCTTGGAGTGATCTGATATGTCTAGGTATATTTTTCAAAAGTTTTCTGGCTGATTGATAGGGGCAAAAGGGTAATTCGAGTAACGGCCAGGACGCCTCGTTTCATTCGTTTCACCCTACGAATGTCGATGCTAGAAAGTAACGGGAATCGATCGTTAGGGCTTTGAAGACATTCGATCGAGTGTCGTGTGGAAACTTGGATAGGTGTAATGGCATCGAAACTTCCTTCAGACGACATTTTGTGTCGAACAAGCCGGAGACTGTTGTCCCTTCTCTGAAACAAAGTTTCTCGTACCAGGAACGTTAAATTATACGTGCAGCGTTTGACAAGTACAGGACAGAACTTCGAGAAGTTCTGATCTTTGAATTGATAGGGGGTAGAGAAGATACTTTTTAGGAACAAATATTTTTTCTTTATTCACTAAATTCCTTTATTCACATTATTCTTCAGTTATTTTGTATTATTTCAGTTGCAAAATATCATAAAATATGAATTCTTTAACACAGTAAAAAGTAATACTGAAAAATGGTCACACCTTAAACTCTGAACTGTATTTAAAATTCAAACTCGATTTTTAGTATTTTTTAAAATGATAAAGCTTCTAAATTAAACAGGAAAAAAAGAATACTTAACATTTTTACACATTAAAATTGGTTTGGATTAAATTCAGTAAAATTTGTCTGGATTTAGTTCAAATTTGACTATTTTTAAGCCCTGATTAGCTGAATTTCAGAACTGAGTCTCAAATTCAGAAAATTTTTACTGAATTTCATTCAAACCAATTTTACGATGTAACCATTTCAAGTACTTTTTTTTAGTGTGAAAATTAAGTTATATTAAAATATGTGTGGCAGAACTGAAAAAAATTTTAATATAAATAATTTGAGTGCTGAATTAATCGTTTCTACGTGGAGGGAGGGTTGCTAAGGTCTGGCGGGCCAGACGGGGGCTGTTTCTACTGAAACATCGCTTCGTTCTGGGTGAAAACAAGAGGTGGCAAAACGCTTCAGTAGAAACAGCCATTTACACTGACTCACCGTCAAGCAATATCACACCCCAACCCAAGCCAGTGGCGTAGTCAGCATTTATTCTTGAGGTTTGCTTAAGTATTCAGAAGAGTAGCATAACTTTGAATAAAATGCCCATAAAAGGACACTTATTTACATATTATGGCACTTACTGTTGTGCTGCAGTTCATACACAAAGTTGATAGGTATAATCTGAAGAAGTGCAGACTTTAGAATTTAGATCATTATCTTGCAATATTGCATCATTAAATCAGATTTAAACAATATTTTCTGTTATCACTTCGAAATAAAACTAAAAGTGGTTACATTAAAACTTCATTATTGTTAAATTCCTGATTGTATTCTAGATATTACTTTCTGTGTTGTTTCTACATTCTTTGCATTCTTATTTTATTTGTTAATAAATATTTATTATTATTACTAAATAATTTTTTTTTTTTTACTGACGAGAGTAGCAAAAGTATCGATTGACTTGATTTCTAGCAAAAAAAATGTTGTAAAAGCTTCGTTTCGAATGGACGTTTCCCTCTGGCCCACTCCTATTGCTTTGGGAATTTGGATTTCGTTTTCTCAGTCTCTTTTAAAATTAAAGAACGACTGCTATACTAGTGAAGGAAAACAATGTTGGGTGAGACTGTTTTGAACGAGTGTTGAATTTTTTGGTTCTCTCTTTTTCTATTTTCTCCACTCTCTTTACTCTCCCTCTTTTATCATTTGCTCTCTCTTTCTGGTGCCCCGTCTCTATCACTCACTCACTTACTCTCTCTACTCTCTCGGTCGATAGTTCGTGAGGGTCGCGGCAGAGACGCGGCGACGCCCTGCTCAGCCACCCCCTCCCTATATCAGAGGTGCTCAACCCCATTTCGTCTCTACATATGTATAAAATGCTACTAATTAGCCACAAAAAATCGCTTGCACGTCAGAGAGAAAGGTCAATTTATTAGTTTTCGAATTGGAGCAGAATTACAAAGTTTGTAATTGGAAAAGTTCGCGTTGCAATAAAAATTTGGCAGCCCTGAAAACTGAGGAAAAGTAAATTTTTAAGAAGCTTCAAATTGGAAAGAAGTACAAAATTTTTAACATTAGAATTTGAAAGTAATTAAAATTCGAAAGCTTCTAATTTAGAATGATCAGTGGGGGATCACATTGACCCTCAGTTTGAATTAACATTTTCAAACAAATTCTAATTAGGAATTTATTTTTTAAATCTCGTGAATTTTCAAAACTGTAATTTCGATATTGAAAGAATATAAATTGGAAACGTTTGCATGTGAAAAGCATTCAAATTTGAATGTTTCAAATTAATAGATTGCAACTGAATGACTTTTCGCTGCGAAAAATTTAAATTCTGAAGAATTTAAATTTGAAATTCTTCGAACTTGTGTGGAATTGAATATTTATGGCAAGAAATTAAAAATTGATTTCATTTTTTAAACAAACCGACATGAACGCCTTGAATTTGGAATGCAGATCAAATATGAAATTAATCGTATTCAAACGAAATTAAATGTTGAACCCGTTAGAATTCTAATGCAAAATCGGGATTTCTACCACACTTGAACTCTTGCAAATTTTAGTTTATTCCAAACATCTAAATACTAAAATCATCCCCAGTCGCGTGGAAATTACAGATAATGACATGAAGAAATAAGAGCATAATTTCCCACCATTTAGTTTTAAACGCTTTTAAAATCGAGCGTTGATAAAATTTGCGGAGCTAGAGAGATACAAAATTTTCAAAAAATGAAATTATAATTATAACCCTTATTCTTCGAAGGAAAAATAATTTGTATGTATTTATTTCTGATCCTCCAATCTTCAGAAAAATTTGAATGTCAAAATCATTTTATCAATTAATTATTTTCAAATAGAGGCATGATGCATGGTACATTACACATGAATATTGAAATTAATCAAATTAATTTTGCATTTATATTTTTTATATCTACATTTAAGAACAAAACTTATTGACTTTTTCTTTTGAATTTACTTAATTTTGACGAAGGACCATTTACAATAGGGGCAAAGCTACTATGAAAAGACATAAGGGGAGGATATTTTGATACTAATAAAGAAAAAAATCATAGATTTAGCAAAATCGAGTGGACTAAGGGCCGGTATTAGTTTGTAAGAAAAAGAGTCTGTCACAAATTCTCAAAGACTCAAAGTTTTTGAAGAAAAAAAAACTTGAGGTTCCCTCATTAACTCCTGGAGTGTGCGAATACAGGGTGAATCTCTGAACGATTATCAATGAAAGATAGACTCAAAATATTGATGGGTGCAATATTTATTTGCTAAATGCCTATTTTTATAATTTATTATAATTAGATAATAAAAGTGTGCCTATCACTGCCAAGCAGCTAATTTTTTACAACTGTAATTTATTTTTCTTTAACTTAATTTAATTATAGTTGTAGTTAAATTTAAACCGAGAAAATTGTTTGTTTCGGACAACAAAATGATTCGGTTGCTATAAAAGCAACAAAATGTTGTTCTTGCTCCAATACAATGTCGCTTCCTTCAACAATCCTTTTGTTTGCCAAAAAAATTGTGTGTTGGTTAAACAAAAGGTTTATTGGAAATAACCTAATTTTTGGTGGGGTAATTTCACCAAATTATTTTGTTGTCAGAACAAAACATCTTTCTTAATGTAGATTTTTCATTCATCAAGTTTCAGCATAAAACAATAGTATGATGAAAATGCAATAATTATTGCATTTTGCCCATCTCTGTAGAATTCTCAAGAGTTAGTCTAGTCGAGGTTGAAATCGTGATATTTCGGGGCAAATCCAGGGCACAAACAGGGAACAGTGAAATATAAATATTCCTCCATATAAGATCTTAAAGTTGAACAATTCCCACGAGATTCACTCGGTATAATTGCATATATGGTCACAATTCTATTGGTTTAACCTTTCATCACCTATGTAATGCGATTGAAATCGCGAGAGGTAATGCTATAGAGCTTCTTCTTTTCGGAAGGTTCCAAGATGAATAATCTAGATATATATTATATTATTACAATTATATAGTGAATGTACACATACATATTGTATTATACTATATTATATTATATTATATTCTGTCTGTCAAGATGTATTGTATACACACATATATTTATACGTAGTACATGACATATAATCGTTACGTGTAAATACGTCTAGTCGTTCGAAGAAATCGATGATTTCTGCGAATTCTGTCTATCGCTTCGTTCCACTTGCAAAACTTGCACAAATTCTAAAAAAAATCTCAAACAGTTTCAAACAAATACAATTTCGAGATCAATATTTTTAGGATTTCGTAGCCCCGGAAAGAAACCCGTATAGTTTCGGCTGTATGTCCATCCATCGGTTACGCTCATACCAGCTCAAGTATTTCATTTCAGGTGTTGGGTTCAAAGTTTATATACATTTTTATAACTCGTACAGTATTCGATGAAAAATATTTAGAACCTAATCGAAATGGTATATGCTGATAATAACGACCCTAAAGCAACTTTTTCAGTAGGTTGCTATTAATTGAGTGTAAGGGATAACGGATAGGAGGATGGGGTTAGGAGGGGATAAGGTAGAGATGGGAATGTGGTGTGAGTTGGGGTGACAAGCAGGGGGAGGGATAAGAGTAAGGTAAGGGAATGAGCTTAATTAGGTTGATGGTTGAGGGGGGAGAGCTATGGGCCGGGGAAAAGTGAGGAGAATGGGTTTTAATTGATTGTTATATTTGATTTGAAATAATAGATTTCTTGTAGGGGCATTCTGCCTACTTGAACTCATTTCTTATGATATAAATAATTAATGTAAGAAATTGTCAAGTTTGCATTTGGAAAAGAACTATAGTCAGAGTCACAAATTATGCGTACTGATATGGTGCGAAAGATTTTAAGCCAAAATCACCGGGGGAATAGTTCTAGGATTTTTTAAATATTTCGTTTTCCTTTTTTATTTTCAAAGGCAGATTCATTTTTCTCTCGGTAAGATAGGCGACGCGGGGGTTGAGTATTAAAAATGGTGTAAGTACGTTTTTTCCGAATGACAGAAATAAATCAGGGGCGTGAGAAGAGTAATAATTTATTTTGTACTTTTTCGTGTATGTTGCGAAATGCTCAACAGATAAGAAGATAAAATAAATTGTATCGAAAAAAACTTTCGGGGGAGGATATTGCGCGAAGTCTTAGGCTTTCCTTTTTAAGAAAAAATGAACAAAAGGCTGATTAACGCGATAAGCCTATATAATAGGGTCGTATCGGATCGTAAAGAGTTCTTCAATTGACGATCGCGCGATCCCAGTCTTCCCGAGGCGATGCTTAAGGATAATTAAAAATAAAAAGTGTACGGATTTGTCTTAAAAAAATGAGAAAATGCAAAAGAAAGAAGGCTCACGAAGTACATATAGTATAACATATGATATCATCGTCGATCGTTTTTGAAAACGATTTAAAAAATTTACAATGAGGAGGGAAAACAGCCAGACGTTGCGCGCGGTTCTCAGAATTCTAGCGAACGCGAAAGAGAAAGGAAGAGAGAGGAAGAAAAAAGAAAGATAAGAACTTTATTGATACAAAATATTAATACCTAAATGCCCGGTTTATTTTTATATTTATTTTTCGATCTATGAAACGTTACAAAAGTTTAAAAGTAATATTAAATTTAAATATATTATGAATATTAATATACTTATATATACCTATGAATCAGGTGTATTATACCTATAAATATATATCTAACGGTATATTATTATTATTATTATTATTATTATTATTATAAAGGTCGATATCCGTAGTAATCGTATGTCCCTGCCTGATCCAGGCCCAAAAAATCGTAGATGACCCTGTTCCTTGTGAAATTTCCGACTACCGATTATTTAGATTAAATATTTAGTATCTGATAATGTATTCTTTGCTGTAGTGTTCTGTAGTGTTAGTCTTTAAAGGTACACGTTTTAAACACCACAAAATATCGTCAGCGATTGCGGGAATCATGAAAAAATATTTTGGGAAAATTGAAATAATTTACTTGAAAACATTGATGTCCAGCATACCTGATTCCCAATTTTCAATTTCAAAGAATTTACAGGAAATACAAATTCATATTTTTAAACTGAAAAAAGCACAATTATATCTCAGATTACAAATTGTACTTTCTCGGTGGAAAAAGCAAAGTAATTAGTACTAATTACGGTTGAATGACTTTCCATAAAAACGTTAATTTAGTGGAATTTTTCCTCGGTGAATTCACGGTGCTTTTTCTCACGAAGAGACGCGTTTTAAAATTGACGAGGGTGCGGTGGCGAGAGAAAAAAAGTTGGACGCTTGCGAGTTTCATGAATAATGAAAAATTCATTTAGTTCTCGATCTCCAGAGCTACTTGCGATTTCAAAGCTGCCACACGTGCAGAGTTTATCGATCTTTGTGCACTTTAACATAATAACCGGAAGTGCTTACGGCCATTGCGATGCTGGCGTGATGATTTAACGCGTCTCTTGACCGCATCGCTTAAAACCCTCACTGCCCAATGCTCTCGTAACTCAACCCAAATGACGCGATAATCAGTCAAAATACAACCGAAATGACGTGAAATTCACGCGACTTGACGGATGAGAAGTTCTCAATTAACGAAATTTGCAGGTTTGATTCTTGGATTTGGAAATTGAGAACTAGAAGTTTAATAGATATTACCGAGTATTATCTAGGAAGCTTAAATTGATGGTCAATTTAAAAAGGATTCAAATTTTAAGCAATTTTTTCAGTTGGAAATAAGAAGGACATCAAAGTAAAAAATATCAATTTTCAAGATTTTTTAATCTAAACATAAAAACAAATTTTTTCATTTAAGGAGCAATTCAAGTAAAGCCATGGGATTCAAGAGAAAATAATCTTCTTCAGCTTCTTAAAGGACGATTTGGAAACTTTTAAATCTGAAATAAATCTAAATTTGGAGTAAGAAATTAAATAAAGAAAAGAAAATGATGGAATAATCCTTCAAACATTTAATTAAAATTCTGGGATCAGAATGTAATGAACATTGAAAAGTAATTTTAAATTAAAGTATTCTAAATTGAAAAAGTAATTAATAGTTGGAAACATTAAAAATGGAAGAATATGCACATTCGAAAACTCTTGTATTGAAATCGTATGAAGAATTTATAGAAAATTAACACCTGGAAGCATTTAACTTTCAAAGTTCCAAATTCGAATTCTGGCCGGTTTAAATTCAATCAATTCTAAAAATTGAAGACAGACGAATTGCATGATTATTAGTTTAAAAGAAAAACATTAGTTTCTGAAAAGGTACCGAGAGACTGAGCAATTGGCACATGAATAGACGTAATAATAATAATCGATCTCGATCGACACATCCCGCTTGCTCACTCATTTTGCATGTAACCTCTAAAAGTAATGGCGAACGTGATAACTTATATACTCGTAAGGAATAAATACTGTACTGTAATAACGGTTCACATACATATATATACATATAGATACGCGTAGGTGGAATGTTGCAATGTGTGTGTGAAGGTACATATGTTTATATATATATGTATGCGCATGACTCTTCGACTGATTACCATAATGAAATAAAAGAAACATTAGATGTGAAGAATAAAAATTAAATAAAACTAAAAAGGACACTCACATCACTTTTGAAACGGACGAGCCTTTAATTAAAAGCTGAAAAAAATTTGTGATGAAATGTGGAAAATAAAAGGAAAAGGAATTAAGAAATATAAAAATGGGAGAATTTGGATAAAAGCTCAAACGACCAGTCGGTGTCTAATAATAAAATTAGATTTAAAATTAGGTGATCTTCGTGCTTTTGCTGTCCAACGAATGTCGTCGCTGCCTTCGTTCACGCCTCGCGCTCGTATTTTAAGTGGACACGATTTCCGGTTTATATCGACTAAACCGACAATCAAATTTGTCAAAGATCGCCAGGAGGCTGATTCGGGTTTTCTGATCGGAGTGTGTGGCGTGATATTATATTTAATAGACAAATTATATTTCGCTATAGCGAGACGAAATAAGACTGGAGTTGGCACCCTTTTTTGAGAGAAACAAATATGGAAAAAGTATTTTTGATAAATTGAATAAATAAAAGTGAATTAATTAATGGAGCGGATGAATAATTAACGATATACGTATACCGAAGAGGCGCCCGTCAGACGGGAGATCGGCAAGGCAGGGAGCTTCGATTGGACAGCGAAATATCTAATGAAAATTGGCATGGAATGCGCAATACTTAAACAGACGAGAAAAGAAATTCAGAGCACTCTTTTTGCGAACATTATCTAAATTATATATTCTTACTGTGGTTAAGGCCTCAAAAAATTAATCACATGACTAGGGTACGCAAAAAAATATTACAAAAAAAAGAACACTTTGATTGAAAAGTTTGATTTTAGACTCAAATAACTTGTGAAAATATAAAAATACATTTTTTTCACACGTTAAAAAATATAAACTATTCAATCTCAGTTGTTTTGGATTTTAAACATTTTTCGACCTCCCCTAATAAAAAGGGTCAAGTGGCACACGTGCGTAGGTATGTAATTATACGGGAACTTTGTAGTTAGATTTGTAACGCTAGTCTATAGTTTTGACGCATATAGAATTTTGGGGTCGACCCTCAATATATTTTTAATTTTGTTAAATTTTCTACCTCTCCCTGCAATCGACAGAAAAAAAAGAAAAATTCTGTAGACATTTCTACTCAGGTGTGGTGATAAAAAAAGAAATATTAAGAATTAAAGAAATAGCCTATAAGACGTTTGCACGAGACTGTGTTAGATTAATATTAAAAATCTATATATAACAATTTTTTACGATCTCGTATAATATCTAATTAACGTCTATAATATTTGCATCAGTATCAAACTTTTTTTGGAATTTTTACATTCACATTCGGAAGGCAAGATACTCAAAAAGTAGTGCAATGAGTAAACTTCTACAAGTTTTTTAAGATACTGCATTTTTTAGAAAAAAAATTGCTGGATATTTGTGAATGTAATTTTTTTGTGTCGGTTGCATCAAATTGGCATTCCCACCCTTCTTTTTTAAATACTTTTTTTGAGAATTTATCCGATCGACATTCTATTTGACGCGATATTTCGGTCTTTTAAAGACACGTCTTAAGTATGGAATTTCTAAACCATAAATAAGGGAAAATACTTACTATTAGTAGGGTGTATAAATGGATGCGCAAACTTAGTGAAGTGTTTCTGAATGAATTGATTGCGTAAGTGGGGAGAATGGTTAAGTGCTGTTGCCTGGAGGCATTGGACAAGATGGATTCTTTTGTTTACTAAATCTTAACCTTGAAAAAATGGCTCACTTTTTCACTTCTTTGCTTTCTCCTTTCTTTCTTGTTATTATGGGAACATGTATCTATATCGAAGCGGACCTGAAAAATGCATTTTTGAAATTTATAAATATGAAGCTTCCGAAATTGGGAAGTAGTGTTGAAAATGTAAAATTCGAAATTAAAACTCGTATAAATTGATAACCCTTTTTTTTTAATTTGAGAAATTTCGTTCTTCTATTGAAACAAATTCCATTAAAGCGTAAATCTTACGACTTGCGTAAATTGCAAAGGAAAAGAGTTTTTTTCTTTCTTCAATTTGAGTTCTCGTCAATTTTTCTTTCCTTTGGTCGGGAGCTTTTTTTATTCAACTCGATCGACGAAGTAATCTTTTTTCGATCTTGTAATTTTCATACTAATATACTTTTTGTTTATTTAATAAAAATTATCTTGTTCTGATTTTAAATAAAATTCGCAGTCTATTTTTGTCTATTTTGAAATAATAAATTCTAATTGTTCAGAGCGTTGTAAATTGAAGCGTCAGATTCAGTAGTAAGAGTCAAAATTAGTCAGCCACGAGAGTCAGAGTAATCAGACTTTCTTATTCTACTTAAAATTACGAAGCTGGGACCTCGAAAGCGTTGAACTCTCGACATACGTGAATTATGAATAAGGAAAAAAGCTTAGAATAAATCGAAAATTGATAAGGAATATTTTAATTCGGATATTTCTTTGAAAAATATCAAGGTATTACCTAACAATATTAATTAAAAAAAGAGATTAATATTTAAGAACTTAAAAAATAATAACTGGGTACTTTTAATTTGCAATTGGTTTCATATCATATTATATATTTTGATTCTATGTTTCGAGGGAAGCTGTGCTTTAAAGAAAAAAAAGAGTAAGGAATAAAGAAAGATAAAAAGAATTAAAGAAGGAAAAGAGAAAAGAAAGAGAAAAGAATGAAAAAGATAGCTATGCTAAGAAAACAGGCACCTCGCAGCCATTCTTCTCCAAATTGCGCCAACCTCTATAGTTCTATCGTGAATCGTGATGACTCATCTCGTCCCTGTTTACCCATTTCGACAGTCATCGTCATTCGCGTATAAGTCATCTCATCACCCTCTATATATATAGCAGAACCCTTGGTATTGGTTGGGATCCGCGTCAAACATATTTGATTCCTAAAATACATACTCTTTCACAAATATTTATAAAAAAATAAATAAAGTAAAAATAAAATAAAATAAATACTGCTTACAATCAATGACTACAATTTTGTTTCAAACATTTAATTGATAAATGCTTTATCTTACAGGAAAATCCGGGACGCCATTAAAGATGCAAATATTAAAATAATTTATTGTAATAATACTCAAAGATGAATCTATAAATAAAATCATTATTTATTGTACATTAAGAGCCCAGGAGTCCCGAATTTTCCAGAGCAAGTGGAATTTCTTACACCATTGCAGACTTTGCATTCGTCCAAAATACCTTAGGAAAGGTAATACTATTTCATCTTAAGGTTTACTCGAGTCTCTATTTTCAAAATCCGTTTTTCTCAGTCTTAGTAAACTTGAAATAGACTTAAATAACAAGTTCTCGACTCGATTCTCGGTTAGACGCGACAATAGAATTCTTTGTATTTAAAAGTGCATTGATAAAAAAAGGCGAATCGATTCTTCGATGCAAATTGTAGCCTGCTGAGTAGAGAAAGGTTTTGGGAATGAAATAAGGAAATTAGGATTCTTCTCTAAGCGTTGCAACATGTAAAGCATTTTCCATCTGTTGACAAAAATATTAAAATGCCATAAGATTAAAAGAAAATCGAGTCCTCTTCAGTCTTCTCGTGATTTTTTAATCTCTGGGACTTGCAACAATTTAGAAGACTGAAATTTTGAGATCCGGTGGTCTATTTCGATATTGTCTAGTTGAAAAGACATTCATAAAAAAGTGCAAGAGAATGGTGCCAAACTTTTTTTTGTTTAAAAAAGTATCCCAGCCTAATATTTATTATCGAGTGCTGATCTTTAAGAGAGACACTTCGGTTATGTGTGTAAAGTGAGTGAATGCTTCATTTATAATCGTGCTTCATTTAATATAGCGCTTCATTTATAATAATGCTTTCATTATAATAGAGCCTTATTCGTAAAAAGCTTTATTTATCACATTGAAATCTACGAGCTCTACGAATCTACTAATCTATTATCAGCGAGAAAATTCGATTCCTCTGCCAAAAATATTTGTATAGCTTACAAACCCGAAAATCTGATAAGAAGTCAGAAAATTTGACAGCTTTTAAGGACAGTGAACTTTGGAGCATAGTTTTTTATTGAAAAAATACAAGGTAAAATCTAAAAAAATTCATGGTGGTACTTTAAACATTTCTCAACAAATGGCATGTGCTTCCAATGTTTTGCTGAGGAAAGACGAGGACGATCTCATGAAAAAAGGTACCGCGCTGACTTCTTAAACTTGCTTTCCAATATAAAAAACTGGCTTCAAATATCGCAAATTGCACGAAGAGAAAAAGAAGCACATACTTCTTTCAAATTGTAAATAATTACAGATAGCTCAACTAACTACCTCTAATTTAAATCTCTTCATTATCTTCATTATAGAACTGAAGATAGTACAGTTGTATATTTATGTACAAAAAACGAACGATTTGTCATATTATGCAAATTGTTTAACCGCAATTTGTTGAGAAATGTTTAAAGTACCACCAAGAATTTTTTCAGATTTTTCTTAGTATTTTTTCAATAAAAAACTATGTTCCAAAGTTCACTGTCGTTAGAAGCTGTCAAATTTCCTTACTTCTTATCAGATTTTCGGGTCTGTAAGCTATACAATTTTTTTGAGCATATTCATTTCAGGCACATTAACGTATAAAATGTTGACCTTTAAAATGATCCTTCATTCATTGAGCTACCATTTTTTCTTCACTTACTTTGTTAACGTCAAAGCCAGAGAACTCGAATTTTCTCGCCGATCGTAGTTGATTATTTTTCATCACTAGTAAAGAAGGTCGTCTAATCTTTTTGCATATTAATTCCACAGAGATCATTTCGCATAAAGAAAAAAAAAAAAAAAAAGAAATTTTTTACGAGATTACATTTCACAATGATTTATGGATTCTGAAGCTCAAAATCAGATAAATGTCAAGAAATTCACATTCCTTAAAAAAGGTTAGACAATCGGAGAAAAAAATGTTTTCCTAACTGATGCGAAAATAGGGAAACGAATTTGTGTTCAATATTCTTTTGGTTCTCGATCAAAGACTGATATTTATTTTTGGGTACTTATTACTTAATCATAAATGTCAGATTAAGTTTGTTCTAACGAAATTAATTTTGTAGGAGTGGGTGTTCGAGAGCAAGAGAGAAAGATATAAGGAAAAGAATTTGTTCGAAATAGTAGGCATTAACAGTGGGTGTACCCTATAATTAAATAAAAAATAAAAAAAATATATAAAAAAATGAGAGAAATGAGGAGAGAAGAGAGAACAGCTAATCCCAATCTATCAGGGTTTCATATATGTTTAACGATACGAAGAAATATATATGAATAAATAAATAAATTTATATATATACATACATACACACACATACTTATATATGTATATATTACGAAATACATTATATTAATAAATAATATCATATCTAATAAACGTGTTTTATTTCTAGTAAAAACCCCTTTCTTATACTTTTTATTGTGACGTTAAATTTAAGTCTAATAACAAATAGTCTAGTAAAACTACAGTAGGACCCGTCGGATCAAAAGGGGAGACTCGGTCCGTCCCTATCCGACGAGTCCTACTGTAAATGAAAAAGGTCAGTTTTTGGAATAAAAGAAAACCCAGCAAGTAAAAAAAATTAAAATGATAACACTTCTTAACACGTGTGATTGGACTCGAATTTTATAGGGCGTACAGTAAGTATTAAAATGACCTCTATTTGAAATTTTGCGGCTAGTAGTCACAGTGCTCCACAAGCATCGATAGGTTCGATTAAAATGGATCCAAAAACTATTAGTATATGTTTTTAGATAACTCTTTGTAGTTTCCAGAACCACTTACACTAAAATCGTAGCTGATCCCCTTCTCGAGATATCCCAAAATTACGTTTTACAACCATTCAGAGAAATATCCTCTTTCTTCAAAAGGATGTTTCTTAACTCAAATGGAGTTTCTTCTTAAATTTAAGCCTGATGGAGAAACGGAATATTATTGGAAACATCCTTATTAAATTTATGGCTGATGGTGGCCAAGGCTTTCTCAAAATATCCATGTTCATATTTCCCCAAGACTATTTATCCGAATTAGATAATGGCAATGGTGTTGATTTAAATATACAAGAAGACTTTGATGTACCAACTAAAAATAGAATATTATATTCTGAGGGTGGTAATGTTACAAAAAAAAGTAAGTTGTCTAGTGTGCGAAGATTGATTATGTTGGGCATTGTGCCACAAATAAAGAAAATTTATGAAAAGACTGAGCTTTTATTTAATTTGATTAATCTTAAAAATATTCCGT
>CAKNWU010297518.1:0-16137 GCA_932072015.1 Andricus quercustozae
TACGAGTCGCAATGGCCCCCAGTCGCGATCGTTTCGAATTCGAAGACACCTGGACCTATTTTCCGACTTTTCCACAAGTCTTTCAAACCCTACGCTCTTCGTAGCATCAAAAACTGTTAAAAAGGGGTGGAGGCTGCCTACGAATCGTAAAGGCCCCCCACTCGGGATCGTTTCATATTTGAGAAAACTCTGACCCGTTTTCCAACTTTTCCAAAAGCTTTCGAAACACTAACCCCCTGCAACAAAAACCGTTAGAATGAGGTCAAGGGTGCCTACTAGTTGTAAATGCCCCCCAGTCGGGATCGTTTTAAATTAGAAGGTACTCTAGCCCTGTTTCAAATTCTTCCCCAAGCGCTCTCAAACCATACGCCCTTCCTCCCCTGCCACAAAAAACTGTTATAAATTGGGAGGGGGGCCTACGATTCGTAGAAGCCCCCCATTTGGAATTTTTTTGAATACGCAGGCATCTCGACCCTTTTTCCTACTTCTCCAAAAGACCCCCAAACTCTAAGCCATCCCCCACCAAAAACCGTTGGAAACGGGTCGGGAATGCTTACGAGTCGTAAATGCTCCCCAGTCGTGATCGTTATGAATTCGATGGTATTCGGACCCCTTTTACAACTTTTCCAAAAGCTTATGTAACCATGCCGCCTACAACAAAAACCGTTCGAATGAGGTGAAGGGTGCCTACTAGTTTTAAATGCCCCCCAGTCGCGATTGTTTTGAATTCGAAGGTACTCCAGCCCTTTTTCAAAATTTTCCCTAATCGCTCTCAAACCATACGCCCTTCCTCCTCTGCGACAAAAAACTGTTGGAAATGGGGCGGGGAAGCCTACGATTCGTAGAAGCCCCCCATTTGGGATTTTTTCGAATTTGCAGGCACCTCGACCCTTTTTCCAACTTTTCCAAAAGACCCCCAAACTCTAAGCCATCCCCCACCAAAAACCGTTGGAAAGGGGTCGGGAGTGCCTATGAGTCGTAACTGCTCCCGAGTCGTGATCGTTATGAATTCGATGGTACTCCAACCACTTTTCCAACGGTTGTAATATATTTTACTTATTTTACGTTATTATCAATTCTAAATAAAAAAATTTGCACATAATTACTTTTTCCTTGAATAAAAGTAATTTTTCAAACAGTTCCGAATTGAGAAAGAAAATTTCCACAAAGTTACACCAACATCGGAAATTGTGCGCACGACTCATTCGAGCGCTATTAAAAATCACTGCTGACTTCGAACCACGATCAAATTTTCTATCTTAACTTCAACTTTCAGTAAGACCCAGGGAAATTTTGTCGAAAACCTCAAAATTATACAACATCGAGCCTGAAAACTTATCTTTAATTTAAGCAAAAAAAACTTGCAAAATCATCATGGGTACCCGAGATATGATTAAAAATGTTCAATCCTATCTGAGCTCAATTACTCACAATTGACACAATTACTGTACAATTGAGCTCAGATACGATTGAACATTTTTAATCATATCTCGCGTACCCATGACGATTATTAAAACTTTCTTGGCTTAAATTAAAGATTAGACTACAGGCTCGATGTCGTGAAATTTTTAGGTTTTTGAACATTTTTCCTAGATCGTGCTAAAAGTTGAAGTTGAGGTAGAAAATTTGAGAAAATCTTAAATTTTGTTTTTAAGCTTCTCACGTGCTGTGTTATTTTCAGATGCTAGATTCCGGCATGCCTTGAATCAAAATCAAATTAATAAATAAAAAAATGTTTTTATTCATCTGTATGCTTTAGTCCGATGTACATTATTCTTATTAATGAAACTTATATGGATGAGGGAGAAGTAGGGGAATTGAGGGGGGGGGGGGAGTAAGAGAAGTAAGGGAGTAGTTTTAGAGGAAGTAGAGGATGCAGAAATAAGGAAAGTGGTGGAATTGGAAGTGTGGGATGTGAGTGATGGGGAAGTAGGAGAAGTGAGTGTAAGTGAGGGATGTTAGGGGTTGGAAGGTAGAGAAAGGAGAAGTAAAGAAAGAAAAATTAAGGAAAGTGAGGGAGTAGAAAGCAGGAGAAGTGAGTGATGTAAAGAATGTGAGGGGTTGGGATGTAGAGGAGGGAAAAATGAGAGAAGTGTAGGGGGTGAGAAATTGAGGGATAGGATGCGTGGTGAATGAAAGTAGGGGAATTAAGTAGAGGGAAAGTAGATGAGTGAAAAGTAAGGAAAGGGCGGGGAGGAGAAGTATGGGAGTGTAATTGGGGGAAACAGAGGATGGAGAAGTGAGGCAAGTGATGGGATTGGATCTTTGGGATATGAGTGTAAGGGAGGGATGTGAGGGGATGTGTAGTAGAGATAGGAGAAGTAAGGAAGTTGATAGGGGTAGAAAGTAGGAGTAGTGAGGGAGGTAAAGAATGTTAGGGGTTGTGATGTAGAGGATAGAAAAGTAAGAGAAGTGAAGGGGGTAAAAGTGCGGGGATGGAATGCGTTGGGAATGAATGTAAGGGAATTGAGGAGAGGGAAAGTAGATGAGGGAGAAGTAAGGGAAAGGAGAAGTGGAAAGTAGGGTTAATGAGTTTTTGGGCAGTGTGGGAAGGGAAGTAGTAGAAGTAAGTGAAAGTGAGGGGATGGGGGTCACAAATTCAGGAAATTTATTATAGCACAAATTTGTTATTGACATGAATATGCTGCCCAGATTTTCAGATTCGTTCTTAAACCAGAATTATATTGTCATTAGTATATTGAAAAAATTTAACAATTACGAAGTAGTTGTTGTGTTTCAATTAAAATGAATATGTTCATTCAAATGAAAAAAATAAGTTTATAAATTATATCTTATACATGGATGACTATATTTATAAATTGATATGACTTGTTCGTTATTATAAAAACAGACACATTGTAACCTGTGTACATATATATGTATTGAAGTTCGTAATAGTCGGTACTATTTGGTAACTACTTTGATCAGAACAATTCGTCCAGCGTCTACACTGATACTATTATTTGCTAAACGAACTTTCTCGATTTCGTGTGTTATTACCTCCGTACCAGGAGGACGAGAATCTACTTGTGTCGCCATTAAAAACTATTCGGGGCACACACAATCAGTTTTATGATCATTGTCACTGATTAAAATAATGACAGAAAGTTATCTCCCATTTGTTCTTTTTTTGATAAAATTATTTTAGGCCTCCCCGAATCCTAAAAAGACAAAGAGTTGTCTTCTAAAGCATGGAAAATTATTTTTATTAGAAGAAAATTATTACATAATGTTTTTCAGAAGCTACAATTTTACGCCTGCGGCGCGTATGGAGGAAACATGGCTCAAATCGTGCAAATTATTCAACATTGTCATTGGTTCTAGTAACTTTATTTTCTTTAAACTGATTATAACACTCATAAATAAATATTTTGTTTTGTGACGTATTCTTTGCAAGCACTTTTTTTTACATTTTTTATGAGTGAGCGACTTAGCCCCACATTAGAGGGTAAAGTTGCTAAATGCTCAATTGATAAATTCTGTTCCAAGAAGAATTTTCTTCATTATTTTTTAGTACAATCGTAATTCTAATTAAGTTCAGGCAAGATATTATGCATGGCAATAGTATTTACGATATTCATAAGTGATTGTATGAGTTAATTATCTAAAATAAACTTCTTTCAAACTGTTGTTATCTGCTTGCCTCAAATGATCACAATTAAACTAATACCAACTATAATTAAAGAAGAAATCATTTTTTCCACTAGGAAATTGTATATTGAAAAACTTGATTGAACAGATTTGTATTAAAAATTACAAAAATTATTATTTAAGCCTCATATTTAGTTTAATAATCACTATTAACTCATTCTCAGATAATTACAGTGAAAAATAGTCTTTTTTATGTAGGAATAATAATTTACAGCGTTTTTTTTAATTATTTATAAGGATTATAGGTTTTAATTTTTTATCAATATCCTTTGTTCAATATTATAATTAAGATAACACCAACAATAATTAAAGAAAAATATTTTTTTCTTCTATGAAACGGCCTATTGAAACACTTTTTTGAAGAAATTGTTTTCAACAATTATGAAAATTGTTACTTAATGCCTCATATTCAGTAAACGAAGCAATAATAACTTATTGCTGGATAATTTAAAAAAAACTTTGTTTATGTAGAAATGATAATTTGGAGTATTTTATTATAAAAGTATTTATAAAAATCACCGATATTAATTCTTAATTAATATCGTTTGTTCAATATTAGGATGAAGCTAAACCCAATAATAATTAATTAAAGAAAAAACACTTTTTTCTACTAGCAAACGGAAAATGATAAAACTTGTTTGAAGAAATTGTTATCAAGGAATTCGCAAATTTTTATTTATTGCTTCATGTTCAATTTAAAAAATACTCTAAACTTAATATCGGATAATTTCAATTTAAAAAAATTTCGCTGTAGAAATGATAATTCGAAGTTTTTGTTAAGAAATTATTCAAAACAATCAGAAGAGTTAATTATTGATCAATATTGTTTGTATAAGCTCACAATTGAGCTAACATTAACAATAATAGAAAAAATAAAAAAGTATGTACGGGGAAACGGCCAATTGAGATATTTGTCTATAAAAATTGCTATTAAGAATAAATATTATCTATGCTTACTAAAGCTTCAAGTTTAAAGATGCGTTTAAAGACAATTATGAATCAGTTCGAAGCAGAAAAAACAACCTAGCTGTTGAAAAGATTGATCAACTGAGCATTTTTTAAATAAAATTGTTTGTAATAATAGTAAATATTAACTTATGTTAACTTTCAGTTACAAATTATAACACTAATGAAAATTCTTAGTAATTAGAGCGCTCCATGCTGTTGTGGCTAATTGTAGCAGCAGCTAGAATAGAAGGGGTAAGCTGTGAAGACCTTGTTGGATATAGAGGGTGCCTTCAGCAATGTCCTGTCATCACTCCTGTGGTGCATTGTAGTGAACGGTCTCCTTCGTAGGCTAAATAAGGAAGGGTATTAAACCAGGGCAACGCGGATTACTTCTTAATCCTAGTCAGGGGGGCTCATCTGGAAACGTTGATGGGTCTTACAAGGTCGGCACTGCGCACCGTAGAGCTCTGGTGCGATAGCTCATGGCTCTGGATAAATCCGGAGAAGACCAGCCTGGTCATTTTAATGAGAAATTACAAAGTGCCGAAAGTTGACGCTCCTGTATTTTGTGGAGGGAGGCTGACGATTTTAGATTCGGTTAAATATCTGAGAGTAATCTTAGATAAGAAACTGAACTGGGCGAAGCACCTGGAGACCCAATACAGGAAGTCTGTCATGACTTTTGGATGTGCAGGAGAGCCTTTGTGTTGACGTGGGGTCTAGGGCCTAAAATTCTTGCATGGCTCTTCTCTGCTGTTCTAAAACCAAGGCTTCTATATGCGGCCGTTGTCTGGTGACCACGGGCGGTACTGGACAGACTAGGCTCTCAAGTGACATCAGCACACTGCCGATTCAAGAGATGAGGCAAGATAAAACAACAAAGTGCTCCAACTTCACCAAAACTTTTCGCGCCTGCATCCCAAGCAGGGTTATGTGAAAAGCAAATGGTAAACTGCTCCTTCAAGGGAAAATCTGGATCACAGACGGCTCCAGCAGAGTGGGAGGGTTTGGGCGACATGCTGCCGTCTTTCAGGTGGAGGTCCTGGCGTTCCTTCGCTGTGCTGATACATAATTAGAGGAAAACGCTGCTGGCAGGCAGATTACGATCTGAGCGGGCAGCTAAGCGACATTAAGTGTTGTTGGGACACCAGACATAACATCAGAGGTGGTTTGGGAACGCAAAATGGCAATTAACCAACTTGCAGCGAAGAACAAAGTGGCTCTCATATGGGTCTCTGGTCACACAGAGATCAAGCGCAACGAAAAGGCGGACCAGTTGGGTAAATGCAGCGCAGCAAGTGAACACATAGGACCGAAAACGGTACTGGGACCAGCATCCTGCTGCATTGGAATGGCCATCAAAAGCTGGATCCGAACAGAGCACTGGAAATACTGGGAACAAATACATGGTGGCCCACAGGCGAAAGCCATCTCGGGCTATACGTACAGGATGGTCAGAGTCAGGGGAACCCTCGGTTTATCCAAGAAATACATGATGAAAATGGTTCAGATGTTTACAGGGCACAGCCACGTGAACTATCATATGCAGAAAATTGGGTATAACCTGACGACAGAGTGCAGGAAATGCGGCAGGGATAATGAAACATCCCTACATGTCTTATACCAGCGCTTGGCATTAGTTAGGCTCAGGCAAAAAACCCTTGGGACCCATTTTATGAAACCTGACAAAATTAGAATAGAACGCGATCAGTAATTGACATACTAGGCTTCACATATAGTCGCAAATGGACGAGACCTTCTTCTTAAACTGGTCAGCAATCACAAAGAAATGGGCAAAGAAACGTTTCTATACAAAGAAGCGGAGGAGGCTGCTGAAACACTCGAACTTGAATTCAATATCAGGGGTGAGCAAAATGCATCAAATCTTATCCATCACGAGCACTCACTCCTGAAAGCCCGGATTGAGAAAACACAGTAGAAAAACTTCCGTGAACAACACTTCGACAAGAGGGTGCCAGCGCTTGTTTTCCTTATGTCACCCGGATTGAAGTCGTTTTTTTTTCAGTTTGACATGCCAAGATGGTGTAATTTCCAATTTAGCATACCGTCGCCACATCTTAAGCCAAGACATTTCCGATGATAGCTGCAAAGCGTATCATGCACGCCCCGGACATCTAGGACACATACTATCTAGTTGTCCAACTCATGCGGGAACAACCTACATACATCCAAAGGCACAATGCGGCACTAAGAGTGCTTTATTACCATTCTGTTATTCTTCCGGCATTAGCCTCAATAACGCTCCTCTAAACGCTCCTAGAGAAATAGAGTCAATTATCGAGAATGAGAAGTGCCACATATACTGGAACTTCATATTCTCGAAAATTGTTTCTGTTGCGCACTCTAGGCCTGGCCTAATTCCCGCTACTGAACATTAATCAAGAAATGAAAGAAGCCCAACAAGATTTACTACCGAAAAATCAAAGGATAAATATGAGGTGGCCTTTGTCTGTAAATGTGCTTAATGTGAACTTTTTAAAATAAATTGTTAATAACATGAACAAGTGATATCGGGTGACACAAATTCATCAGCAAATATCACAGTAAGTATAATTTTTTTATAAAGTGAACAAATAATATTCGATGCAAAAAACGCAATCACTAAATATTAGTTTCAATATAATTCAATGATAATTTCTAAGAAACAAATATCTTTGCTTTCCTATAAATGTGCTTAATGTGCCTTTTTATTATAATTGTATTCTAGCAATAATAAGCAATATTGGAGGTCAAAAGTTTATGTTCATCTATATATGTACTTATTAAAATTAATTCTAAAGTTTCAAGTAATTTCTCTTTAAAATAACTTCTTTGTATATAATTTGGCCAAGCATTTTGATAACAGGATTCTGGCAGAAAATACAATGTTATTTAGTTGTTTATTTCTACTTATAATGAAACTTATTTAATTATTTGTTCCTCAAAAGTTAATAGTTTGGAAATATTACGCGATGTCCAATCCCAATTTTCCACATCAGCTAAAATACATTCATAATAATATTAAAATTTGTGTAAATATGTTCTTCGTCACGCACTATTTTTGAACGATATACTCATTTTAATATTTAACAACGTTTTGATAGAGTATAATATGTTTAAACTCTCAACCTCATTTTCTACTATCCCGATTGAGATAACCTAATTTTTTGCCTTAGACTGATTTATGAAATATAAATATTTCCGAGGTACAAGCTATCCATGAGATAACGAATACAGCTTATTTAGAGTGATCCTTAGTTACAGTAATCATACATCAGTCAGTTTTTTCTCGACTTGGAAAAAATGAAGATGTTTTACACTCTGGTCTCCACCTTGGCAATCATCCTCCATTCTATTGGTGAATATAAAAATATAATGATATATCTATAATTTGAAGTATATTTTCAAGCTTTCCGCGAACAGAAATTTATCGGACGTAATTTGTATCTACCCCAATTGTGATTTTTTTCACAGTCTATTTAAATTTATGCGCAATGAGTTCGAATTTTATCTCAATACCTGTATATACCCTGGCTTTGTGTACGTATCTGTGTGTTATAAAAAATGGAATACGAAAAGTGTTCCTACATTGATACTGAATTTGTATGAATTTTCGTAACACAAATAACGTTATTAACGGAAAATATCTACATAGCTAGCGCGAATGGAGAAACGGTACGAGCATTTCTCCGTTCGCGACTATTAATTTTGGCGAAACGGGTTCAAAAATGGAATATTTGGAATTCTGGATTTTTTCCAGCAATTCCAAAATACGAAATAATTTATTCTCAAATTTTGTCATCAAGTCAATATGTGTCTCCGTTATTTCATCTTTATTCGAATTAAGAAATTGTGGCGTTTCGGTATTAAGTTGTACTATTTTTGGTCCGAATGCCCGCCCCTTCAGTTTCCCTGTTTGTATGCATAATATGGGCATTCTCTTTTAAAATAGCCTGCTAATCCGCAATGATAACAATTAGGATTATTTGTAATTTCGTTTAAACTTGCGATTTGTGAGCTTGAATCATGTTTTTCACTCGAATTAGCATTTGTATTATTTGGCTGATTCGAATTAATGTTGCCAGATTTTTGGTCTTTATTCCCATAGTTTGGTTTTTGGGAATTTTTCTTTTAGTGTTTATTACTATTTCCCAAACTGTTTTACACTTTTTCTGGTGGGTGTTCAATAATCGGTTGATTTGGTTCCTGATTAGGGCCTAGAGCTATTTGGTTAAACATGGGTAACATTTGATTGTAATGAGAATTAAATTGGTATCTTGGTTTATTATTTGGAAATCTACGTTGAAAAATTTGCTGCAATCCAGGATTGAAAACAGGTCGGAACCCAGGTCTGAAATTAGGCCTTTGGTTTTGTTGATATTGGGTTTAAAAAGGTTGAAATGGAAATCAAAATCGTTCCTTGTAATGCATATATTGTATTCGATGCGAAGGTTTTCGTAGATTCTACGTAATTGCCATTCGCGACTTTTTCTAAGATAAAGCTTTGTAAATAATTTCCTAATTTCTGTCAGGTATGAGTGAATGTCTTGAGTTCTTTTTTTGTAATGCGTCTAAGTTTTCTGAAATATCGCGGTCGTCTATTCTATACCCTCTTTTGAACCTTTGAATTCCTCCAGAAAACTCGCTAAGCTGTCTTCTTTATTATGTCGGAATTTAATTGGCCAATTACTCATAATTTAAAGCGGCGTTTGTATCATGCTGAAACGAAGATAAGTAGCTGGAATTTATTATTTTATTGATTGTCTGATTAGTAATCTGTGTCTGAGTTATAATTGTGTATTCGTAAACGTCTGTTAATTGTTTTGTTGAGAGTCTACGTTATCTGTTTTGGTTTGAGTTATTTCTGTAGCTCTAATGGTTCGCTGTCATCTGTATCTTGTAATCTCAAGTTAATTATTCTTAGCCTGCTACGGTTTTCAATATTACTGTATGAAAGTAGACGAGGTTCTTTTGAATTTTCTCTTAAATCAAATTGTACGGATTGTCTGTTATGAGATTCGTGTTTATTTATCCTATTAGTTGATTCTAATAATTTCTTTCTACTTTCAAAAAAGCTAAGAACACTTTCTAGAAATCCTTTTGGGTGCGGCCGGCGCCCAACAAAAATTCCACACTTTTCCTTATCTGAAAACTCCAGAAGCTATTAGAGGACAGAAATAACTTAATATACTGTAAAACCTTGCCGAAGAAAATGTGATACTCCGAACTCCGAATTCAAAAAATTATCTTTTGCCCACTTCCTAACCTAAAAAAACTTGTTTTCGTGTTGATTTTTTTAAAGATAGAAAACATGTTATCGAACAATATAAGCTAAGCCTATCAAGAGGCACAAGCTAACCCCCTGACAGTAGTGGTGGTGGACACGAGCTACCCAGACTCACTGCTAACAGCGGAGTAGTTTGAGCTCTTTAAGGAGGCCACCTGGAGGGTGTTGGAAAGAGTTTCCCTAGATCAATGGCCGAAATTCGAGACTTCCTTCTGAAGGGGAGGGGTCTTTGTATTTGTCGCAGCCAACCCAGCGGCTAGAACTTCGCTACATAATACAGTGGCCGAGAAAAGGCTCTGGGTAGACGTAGTCCTAAAAGTATGTTGGGTTGTGTTGCTCCAAAAGCTGGTGAGGGCTACGGCGTGGTTCCCAGGTAAGCTGGAAGACTCATCCGTGGTCCTTCGGCGATTGGAGGGATTTAACCTTTCACTAAGGACAGCGTCCTGGCAAATCGTCAGGCAAGAAAGGCCTCAGGAAGAAGACACGTCTGAAGGTACCAAGCAACTTCTAGTTGTAAAAATTCCTGAGTACCAGACGAGCTCTTGCGGTCTTCAACAACAGGCCCTTCTACCACCTTGGACAGGTCAACTTTAGGGTTGACGGCCAGGGATTGGAGAGGCCTATTAGAACACTATACCCTAGAATAGCGAATCCCAATTGCGCAGAACTTTCGAAAATCTGAGAATCGAATACAAAATGTATATGAAACGAAATCATTTTCAAACTTTTAATTAATTCGAAGATTTGGGTAAAGAATAAGAAACTGAGCTATCAATTCGAAAATTCGAGGGCAGCTGATACAAATAACAGAACATAAAGTTGAGCATAAAAAGGAACAAAAATGTCAAAACGGTAACAGAAATAAAAATAAAAATTACCAAGGTAAGTAACAATTTTAAAATCGATACCCATTCCTACCTTTCGAACTCCCTTTTCTATCTTTTCAAAACTAATATCAAGAAAACCTAAGGATTAATTTCAGACCTGGATTCCCACCTGGTCTCACAAGAAAAAACACGTTCTAACTCGGAAATTATTAAAGAATAAAGGAAACCTAAAAATAGGAATAGCATACATCTTTATTTTCGCTGAATCTTTCAATCCCCTAACCAGGCGAAACGTCCCAGCGTGGTAACGAGTCCACATGCGCAATACGTACCCTCGGAAGTCAAATGCAAGGTCACGCGCCGTATCTCCTAAACAAAGAGTCCTACGACGAAAATAAACATATTTTCGAACTCTCGAGTAATCAAATGCCCAATTAAAACTATAATTAAAATATTAAATTTAATTCGAAACGCCAAAACCGAGAAACCAAATCGGACACATATACAGGGTGGCCTATCTATACGAATACTTGAAACCACGTTGGGCGCCAGGTATGACGAGATTGCCTACCGAGGAGGGAACTGTGATTAGGACGCTGAGAATCAGGGCAAACACAATAAAAGATTCTGAGTAAAATAATAGCATTTATTAACACTTAAATGATTGGTAGTCGAGTTGGCAAAAGGGTGGGCCGGCAAGTACAGGTGGTGGCGTTAAGCCCTAATAAGGACCGTCGTAGGTGAGTGAGAGATCCTCGTCCAAATCCAACAGAAATTATTCACGCGCCCCTGCCTGTTAACATTCAGACGGTCTGGATTTAGTTCAAGGCTACTGCAAGCCATACCCAAAAGTGGTATTCAATCTAAATTCCAGTTTAAGATTAATATGTATAAGGTATAGATATGGTAAATTAGAATCAAAATTGAGAATAGGAGAACCTAAAACGTCGCACCTAAGAAGAGACGTATGTGGCTAGATAGTTGAATTTTCGAAACTTAATTAAAAATTCTGCCCCAAATTTCAAGCGGAAGATTTTTAACTCTATTCGTATTGTGCGTAGTATATTCTTCTATGTTGCATCTAAGAACGCTTACTGAAGCTTTTTATTTCAATTAGGGCCAGATTGAGTATCTGAAAACATGAAAAAAGCTATAAAAATATACTATAAATTCGGTTCTAAACGGTTTTACCAGTCATTCAAAAGATTTTTTCATCCTGGAACACAATCAAAATAAATTTGTTGAGTTACTTTCAAACATCTATGACCACTTTCCAATCTTAGCCCACCCTGATTTTAATATATAATAATATTATATTATATAACAATATAAATATTAATACATGTTCATGACATACTAATGTGTATTAAAAAAAAATTAATTTTCTGTTTTTTCTTGCAGAGCTAAGTTTACAGTTTGATTGTTTACCTAATGGCGAGCCTATTCCTTATGTTCCACGTAGCAGACCTTCTTATTTTTTTGGCAGATATAATTCTCCTGAGAGCCCACTTCCTCCTGCCGAGCTTCGTCTTCGTGTCAGGTCCAAGTCTCCTCCTGAAAGGCGTTCTCCTACCAGGTTTACTGCTCCTATTACAAGACTTCCTTCTTCTGATAGATTGGGATATGGACTTGAAGAACTTAAATTTATTCGGCTTATTCCCATTAGTGATCGTTCTCGGCTATTCGAGTTTCGAAGATACACTTTTCCTGACACAATAAAAATTAAAATACTTGCAATTCATCATATCTTTGGGCCTCTGCCAACCCGAGAACAAATTGTATTATCAACACTCAACGGTGACGTCTTTGCAATATTGGAGAGTACTAATGTTCTTGCTGGTTTATATAAAAACAGCGGTAAAAAGCGGGCGAAAATAAACATGGAAAGCGGCAAGATTACCTTATTGACACCGGACGAACTTCAACAAACTCCTGTAGGCGCTCGTCGCCCAATATTTAATTATTTTAGGATAGAGCATGTAAACCATCGTGTAAATTGCAATCCTGCACACTAGATATGCGCATTGTTTGAAATCGACTTTTGATGCGCTCAGTCTGCATCGAAAAAAACGGATTAAAATCTGACAATCCGAAAGTCTTTGGAATCGACATCCGAAATGCTGAGTTCGATTATAAAGATAACCGATTTAGAATTTTGAAAGCTTTGAATTTAAAAATTAAATTGAATTTTCAATTTCGAATAGTAAAAGTTTAAACGCTTTGAATATAAATTATTGAAATTAAAAGTTATCAATTTTTTATTCTCTAATTTTAAATGTTTTAAATTAGGATACGATATCATTTCCACTCATTTCTGATTAAAGATATTTTGGGCTACTGATTTAAATTTTGACATTAAGATTAAAGTTGGCGAATCCAAGGTGGCTTCTAAAGGATGTAACCTCTCGTTACATAAGGAATTCGTGGAATTCATGAAACTCAATAAAATTACGAAATTTACGGAATCAAAGGAATTCATTGAATTTCTTCAAATCGTGAAATTCCACCTAAACATTTTTTCGAAGTTTCGCTCCTACCGTGCGTCTCGAGACATACACATTTTTTTTACTGAAAATAAACCTATCTCTACGAGGAAGCAAATAAATAAATACATATATGGTGAATACACCCTTTATTTGCATCGGTATTACTTGTTTTAGATTTACATTTCCTTTTTGCTTGAATTTAATTATTCTGTGAAATTTTTACTCAATTTTACGATTGAAAGGTAAACTCCCAATTTCTTCTTCGGACATTCGAGTGATGTTGCCGTTATACAAATGTAATTGAACGGGATTACGGCGATGTAATACTGTTTGATATAAGTATAAAAAAACACCATAAGCATTCAATTTTCCAACGATTAATTTATTCGGTGATACGAGTACCCTGGCTGGTAGGCTTATCCTGAAAATTCGACTGCCTGGATCTCCAAATCCTAGGCGAAGAAGGTTGCGAGTGTTTACACTTTTGATTTGATAACCAGGAGGAATAGGATGTAGTTTTATAGGAGCATAACGAGGTGGAGATGAATCAGGAGATCGGCTACTATAAGGTCGGTTATGAGAATAGGCACGTGTGTTCAAATAAGCCTCGGCACTATGCATCAGTGAACTTAATTCTGAAAAAAGATATTGATACCTTCATGTTAAAAAACCTCTCTTGGAGTGTACATCTGAAACGAGCACACTGGCGTTAGTGGTACAAAAAAACCATGTTTTTTAGTTGGCTATTCGTTTCAGTACGCACACCCGTCCAACAGCAGACAGGTTAACTGATTAATACTCTCTGGTTTACGATATTATTTAGAATTGTTTTAAATTTAGATCAGTTCCTTGAAATTCACTGAAATTGCTGTAAATTCACATTGAATTCTTTCGTTCCCTTTAATTTTCTGGAAATCATCTGAATTCTTCCGAATTTCCTGAATGATCGGAATTCCTCTAAGGTCTCTGTGACGGCGGATAATTCAAGTACAGTAAAACCTCCATCATTTCAAGGCTCCATAATTTCAAGACCCCAACATTTCAAGCCCTCCGTATCCGGTTATCTCAAATTGCGCAGTTCTATCAACTCTCACCACGGCCCCTGTACACTCTCCTCCGCATCTGTGACTGACCAATGAAAAAAGAGGCCCGAAGAGCGGGAAACCTTGAATTGAGTATTGTTTCACGACGTCATGGGAATACGTCGCACGACGTTTTTGAGACGTTTTTCTAGCCTTACTAGACGCTTTTCTCGCCCTACGCGCTCAGAAACTGTCGAAAACTGTGTGGGCCAGCAGTCCTAGGAATGTCGGGTGTATTTATTTGTATTATTATTAATAGTATTTATTATTGATTTCAAATCACCCGCGCTTTTGGTCTGAAAAAGTAGCGACAGGCGGCGCATCGATACAAGAACGGGGCAGCCAATGAACATCGTTGTTAAAAATAGACTGCCCACTCGCGGTAAGGGTGGGGCCCCCTCCAGCATTGAAATAAGGAATCCGTACGTTTCAAGGACGTTGAAATGTTGGAGGTTTTACTGTATTTCGGAGAAATGAGGTAATTCAAGCAATGAAGTATTCAAGGAAGGCAAAGAACTCAAGGATATCAGGGGTTGAGTCATACGAACCCTCGGCAAGTCACATCGCGGCTAGTAACATTTTCGGTAATTCACATTGCGGCAGGTCACATTGCAGCATCTCTTGAACTGGGTTGGCATGACCCGAACCCGGATTTCAGATAATTCAGAAGGAACAAGGATTTCAAGAAATGCACAGAGAATACACAGAAAAACGCCGATCCTCAAAAATACGCCAAAATGTTGAACGTTATTGTGCCTGAAACGAATATGCAAAAAAAATTGTATAGCTTACAGGCCCGAAAATCTGTTAAAAAGTTGCTTATAAGCCTGACTGTGCGTTCCAGATTGTTTTTTTTTTTTGCATATCTAAAGAATTTAAGCGGTTGTATGTTAGAGATTTTATCATCGAGAGAGATAAGTTGAGATCATTTAAATTATAGCTAACGTCTCTCCTAATGTGTATTGTGATCACCGGGCTGAGTACTCAGTAAATGTTTAATTTATGAATTGATAAAAATTGGATCTCGTCAGTTAAAGCAAGTGAAGATTTCAATTAGAAATTTGAAGATGTTCGTCCTAAGGTCGCAGTTGCGCCAGGAAGAGTCAATACAAATGGCACCCAACCAAAATCATGAAATTGATCATAATGCACAAAGGCCAGTAAATAATGATAAAGATAATGAAGAAAATTGAATTGATGCTTTTAAAAACTGGGAAAATATTGCAGGGCGGGAAAATTCACGACATGTGGATGCGAATGTTCGAGTTAGGCAAAATGAAAGGATATGTCAGTATGATCGAGGCGGGGAACAAATCAAACCAATGGTACAATTAAATGAAATGTTGAAGGTTATAACAGATGCTTTTTCAAACTTGAAAAACACATGCATCAATAATAAAAATGATACGGGAAACTCAATTCAAAATTGTAGAGTTAAAATTGACATGCCAATTCCCCAATTTTCTGATGAGTATCAGGATAACCCTGCAGAATTCTTGTGGGAGCAATATTAGAAATTAAAACGATTCCAAATGAATCTGAATTACTTATAATAAATGGCGCTTTAAAAGGTATTCAATGGAGTACAGAGCTGAAATGGGGGATGAATGGAGAACCAAGCGATTTTCGAGAAAAGACGGAACTTTTGTTCAATATTTTCACCATAAAGTTAGGCAAGCGTGCTATTTAAAACCACCATTGTCTGATTATTGCACCTATTTGTCCATTATCAGATAATTTCCAAAGAGAGTACAGGATGCAATGGCGTCAGTAGATTTGGAGGATACTAACAAAATAATAAAAACCCTTACTTGGCTTGATGGGACAGAAAGGGGAGAGGAAAGAAATACCGCGAG
>CAKNWU010297605.1:0-10377 GCA_932072015.1 Andricus quercustozae
ATCTGATCATTTTTTCGAAAGTTATTGTGCCTACAGACAGACTACAGGCTACAGACTACAGACAGACTACAGACTACAGACAGATAGACACCTGGGTAAAAATCGTCTTTTCCAGCTCAGGTGGTCTCAAAACGTGGAGAGTTGATGAAAACCGACTAAGTCAAATTTTACATAAAACCAATACCTTCTCATTAGGATGAAAATGTAACAAAATTTCTATCCACGATTAGGTCCAGTCAGACCTTTTCAAAGATGAAAAGAAAAATGATAATAATTTTTGACCAATTTGTGATCAATTTTTGACTTCGAAAAAAAAGGACCCCGCATTGCAATTTGGTACTGATCAAACAGTTTATGTCAAGCACTCTAAAGCACCTTTTACATAATTCTCTTTTTGTGCCAATGCTTCTATCCTACCTTCAACGCTAAATGTTTAATAAAAGCACACAGACAACATAATACACTCTCCGTGTTGCTTTTTGACTTCGATTCGCCAGTTTAAGTCAAGCAGTCTAAAACAGTTTATAAGTAATGCTTATCTCGTTCTAATGCTGCGACTTTAACTTTAAAGCTAAGCATAAAAGGTGCTGTTTTCGTAATCAAATGATTATTGCGGACATGAACTGGCTGATCAGCGCCAAACAGCAAGGCTGGGAGTTGATGTTGTTGTCTGTGTGATTTCTTAAACGCTTAGCGTTGAAGTTAAAGTGGGAGCGTAAGAACGAGGTAAGTATTCCGTATAAGGTGTTTTAGACTACTTGCCTTAAACTGTGTTATTCAGGGCAAACAGTAACGCTGGGAGTTGATTTTGTTTTCTGGATGCTTTCTTAAACGCTTAGCGTTGGAGTTAAAGTGGGACCATTAGAACGAGATAACCATTTCTTATAATGTGTTTTAGACTGCTTGATTAAAACTGGCGAATAAAAGCCAAACAGCAACGATGGGAGTTTTTTTTGTTGTCTGAGTGCTTTTATTATACGCTTAGCGTTAATGGTAGGCTGGAAGCGTTGGCGCAAAAGGAGAATTCTTTAAAAGGTGCTTTAGAGTGCTTAACATAAACTAGTTGATTAGTGCCAAATTGCAATGCTGGGTATCGATTCTTTTACCTGGTCATTCAAATAAAGCGCTTTGCGAGGAACTTTGGATGAAATCTTTCAATCGCAAGTAGTATTTGTCATGCGGTTGTGACCTAGCTATTTTATATGACCGATTCAAAATACCAAATGCCTCTTGATAATAGAAATCGCTCCATAACATGCAATTATATGAAAGCTTTGCGCGCTGCCTAAACGCTTATCATATCAAAAATTTGGAAAATTCCACCGGGAACTTTTTTACCATGTATTTGGTGCGGGGTTCTTTTATAGCCTATCAACGGGTTTGAATAAGTTAATGTCTTATCAATTTTGACTGAAGAAATAGTTTGATGGACATGAAACTCGTAGAAGCAAGTAGTCAAATTCAAAATGCCTCCCTTTTGTCATGAACCGACACTGTATCAGGAGCCAACCGTAATAACGCTATATTCACAATCTTTCCGAAGAGGTAACATCCGATTAACCCTGCATCGAGAAACGCCTTTGGCATTCATTCCTGAAGGTGAGTTAAAGGCGGGGTTCACTAGACATCCGACAATCATACACGAACTTCGATCACTGGCGATCGCATCCGTAGGAACAGTAGAAATAAATTTGAATAACGAGATCATTACGTGCGAGGTCATCTCTGTCAGGACACCCATCGAACACCCAGTTGTAGAAGGCATTTTAGGAATGGTGGTCATTGAGCGTCGGGCCATCTGAATTTTGTGTGGTACGAATGCGAAGTTTTAGTTGTTACTTTTTGTTTGTTTGTTTGGGTGTACTCTCTGTTTAATCGAAAAAAGGTGGTTTGGAATTGAAGACATCACAAGCCTCGTAAACGACCCGTACCTTAATCTAAAGACAAACTTTCTGCCTAATAAGGCTTAAAGATGTTTAATAGCCCTAAATCGGGTACCCTGGTGTATAAACGAAAACACCGAGTAGGAAAAAGGGTACACGATAGATATGAAGAAGCCATAGCCCGTTATTTAAAAACTAAAAATAATCTTGAGAAACCTCTACCCCGAGAATCAAATGAAACATCGGAGGAGATAATTTTCTCTCTCGAAAGATGTATTAATTCGGAACAATTTATTTATTTATAAATCCGAATTTCTAGGAGCTAATTTCCCGTAACATTCAAAATGGCGAATGATAACGATACTAATACCGAGTCTCAAGATAACGCTACGAATTCGCTTTTTGGGATGAGCCCTAATATTCCAACAATCTTCGCTAACCAAGCGGACCCTTCCTGGCCATGGCTTCCATGATGCAGTGCATGACCTTGCAACGAAGCACGAGCTATTAAGGATCTTTCGACGGCAAGAGTCCTTCCTTAAAAGAATGCTTGCAAGCTATTGTAAATGGTGCGGTTTACATCACTAGTGATACCGAAGCTGCCTATATCAAGGCAGTTTTGAGTTAGCTAGTAGGTGTGGCCTGGGAAAGCGTCAGGAACAAAACGTTTCACACAGTCCAAGAATTAATTGCTAATCTAAAAAAAAGTTTCGCCGCAAAGAAAAAATACCAATACTACAGCCAAAAGGTTGTGAACTTGCGTATGAAACAAACGGAAAACGTTAGCGATTATTACGATAGGCTACATAGGTTATTAGGCGAAGTTAAACAAGCGCTAGAGGAGAAATATTGTGCTCCGGGTCCCGATGAGAATTTACACGCTACAAAAAGCAAACAGATGATGGAACCAATATTAGGTTGCGCATTAGATTCCTTCTCACGTGGATTACCTTGCAAAATGTCCAGGTTTGCAGATATGCGAAATCCAAAAGACTTATCGGAGGCAGGTCACTAAAGGAGGAGGCTTCGATTTATCATGTGACGCCAGAAGACGCCACGGTTAAATCTTCTAACATTAATTCTGCTCTGCCTACGCGGCCATGTAGTCCTTTTCATAAAAAGGTCAAACCGATCGACAAATCCGGGGTGGTAAACACCCCTTCACTGACCTGTAATCCTCCTCTGTCTTGTATCAATTAACACTATCAATCTTAAACAAATCAATATGCAGGTTATATTCCCTAATTTTCTCAAAATTTCTCTGTGCCAAAGTACCCGTATAACCCGTCTTACCCTCCGCGCATGGGGCCATAGTACCACCTAGGGCAAATGCTAGTTATATGGAAAAACCCTCAAAATCTTAACTTGCCGAATCAAAACCTTTTTCAAGGTCACTCTAACCCAAAAAATCAAAATCAATTCCCGTGGCCCAATCAACAGAATCCAAATTCTTTTAATCAACCCCAATGGCCTCCTCGAGAAGGTAATTTGAGGTAAAGTTCACCGGACATACCTTCTAAATCAGTTTCAGATTCTTTAAACTCAATTCTGATTCATCGCGACGATCCAGCATCGAGTCCAAAGCCTCAGAAACGCTTGGTCGTGAAAATTGTGGAGGATTACGAAGAATCTATTATACCAAAACCCACTCAGAGGAATCACCGAGTTAGAAGTAGAGCCTAGCGATTCCATCACCATTTACGGCATAACGGAACATCCTGTAGATACGTTGGGTACTATCAATGTTACCCTGGGAAAAGTTCATGTTGGATTTAACATCGTGAATAACACTGTGTTACAAAAAAAAGGTGATGACTATTTGACAAGACCACTTTATCCTGATGTATTTTGACGCGCTCAATATGAATCCGAGCTCTAATTACCTCCATCACGTCGGGTTCAAGGTCATTTCAAGGTCATATTCAGGTCGAAATAACAGAAAATGCATGTTATGAAGTGCAACCTCATTTTCGAGTTTCAAACGTGACATTAGATTCGCTTGTGGTTATATTTTTCGCGTTCAACCCCACCTATCCTGAAAACTTTTGATTTTAATGTGAAGTGTGCGGGGTACTCTGAGTTTAGCAAATTGAATGCAAATATGTGTCGTTGGTGAACTCCAGCAAGTGAGATTCAGCAACACCAAAACGGTTGTTGAAGTTTATTGCACGGCTTTTCCTGTATTTGATCTTGAAATGCCCTGAAACATGACGCGGTGGGGTAACTGGACCTCAGATTTCGATTCAGCGACCCCAGAAATATATGTAAAAGGTTTTTGAAGTTTATTGAACGGCTTTTCCTGTTTTGGACCTTGAAATGACCTTGAACGTCAAGCGCTGGAGGTAAATAGACCTAGGATTTCGATTCAGCGACCCCAAAAACATATGTAAAAGGTTTTTGAAGTTTATTGCACGGCTTTTCCTGTAGTTGACCTTGAAATAACCTTGAACCTGACGTGATGGAGGTAAATAGACCTTGGATTCATATTCAGCGCGTTAGAATACATCAGGATAAAGCGGTCTTGTCAAATAATCATAACCTTTTTTTTGTAAGCCAGTGTAATTCTTTCCAAATAACATCGGACGGTATATTAGGTAGGCCTTATTTGCGACAAGAGCAAGCTCAACGCTCTTGTCGGCATAACACACTTGTTACTGCTTTAGAACCTATATCTCCTAACTACTTTATAGATGCGGAGTCCGAAAAAACAAAGAAGACTTTGAAATCACAAATCAAACAGTAGCGATACTGACATCGCAATTGAAATTTCCCCGCAGGCATTTATACTATTCGAGTATTACTCATGTCTGGATGAAGAGAGCTCGGAATCTGAAATAGAGGATTTTTCGACAAATCCACCTCTTGATTCAAAATCTTATAGCGCAACCCGTGTCGAACGGCTACTTAAGAGCCTTCGCATATATTATTTAAACCTAGAGGAAGTAGAGTATGTCACTCGCTGGGCAGAGGATTTCGAGGATGTATTTCATGCCAATGGAGAGCCCCTCACTGCTACTCACTTGGTACAGCATAGGGTGCCTACCATTCATGACGAGATCATCAATAGAAAGTCTTATCGTCATTCTGCCCACGATACTAAAGAAATACTTCTAGCAACTGAGAAACAGCGCAAAATGGGAATTATCGGATATTTCAAGTCGCCCTATAATTCCCCTATACTATTAATCCCGAAAAAATGGACGGATCTGGAGAGAAGAAATGTAGAGTCGTCATTGACTACCGGGAGCTCAATGAAAAAGTATTCAGGGACGGCTACCTATTACCCAATATAACTGACATTTTTGATCAGTTGGGTAATGCCCAGTACTATTCGGTGCTTCATGTAGCCAGTGGGTACCACCAAGTGGAGACGCACCCCGATGACCGTGCTAAGACGGCTTTTTCTACCCCACGAGGTCACTTTGAGTATTTTCGAATGCCAATGGGCATCAAGAACGCTCCCGCAACATTTCAAAGATCGATGGACACGGTGCTGAAGGTTGTGCACCGGTCTGAGGTCTTCGTGTACCTGGATGATATCGTTGTCTATGCAGAAAGCCTCGAGGAACATATCATTCAAACTCGACGTCTTCTCTCTCGCTTACGAAAAGCTAACGTTAAACTACTGCCTGATAAGTGTGACTTTCTCAGAACGGGGGTCGCTTATCCAGGACACATTATTACTGGGAAGGGTGTAAAGCAAAACCCAGCTAAAATAAGTGCCATAAAAAGTTCCCTCCTCCTAAAATAGTACGGCCTATTAGGCAGTTCTTTGGACCCAGATTTCTCGAAACCATTTAAACTGACAACCAAAGCGTTGGACTACGCTATAGGCGCAGTATTAATACAAGAAAAGCAAGGCGTGTATATGCTTATCGCTTTTTATTCTAGAATCATGCACGCATGCGAACAGCGCTATTTCAAGACAGAAAAGGAATGTTTGGCTATTGTCTACTCCGTTACAAACTTTCGCCCGTACTTGTGCGGCCGAAAGTTTGTACTGGCGAGACCATGAGCCCATACATGGGATGAATTATATAACAAATCCGAAATCAAGGTTAATGTGTTGGCGCCTTCGCCTAAAGGATTACCAGATCATATACGATCCTAGAAGGGAAAAAGCTACCGCTCGAGCCTTTTTCAGGCATGATAGATCCCAAAAGGTACTACCAATAACTCGCATACCAGGAACCGTTCCCGAATCCGAAAAGCCAGCAGACAACGAATCCGCTCCCAAAGCCTTTCCAAGAACGCAAAGTTCCTTATCAGAAAGGATCGTAGGAGGCAGGCGATCAGCTCTGACAAAGCCAGCTACTTCTGCGCCTAAAATCTTGAGAAAACCTGCTGTATCTTCCAAGAAATCAGAGGTCTTAACTGAGGTGTCGAAAGAGCTAGCGACCGCACTTCCCAAGTTTCAGCTTACGAAATCAACAGTCAAGACTCGAGGAAGGCCCCCGAAATCACACCCACCGACGGACCCGGATGAGTCTTATCGGCCCGTCGTTAAGACTGCACAAGGGTCGAATTTAATCTGAAGCACCATTGCTTTAAGGCTAAAAACGAAAAACGCATAAACGTGAAATTCTCGAGGCCCCAATTACAGTAGGGAATCAACTAGCGAAACGTCATCTCGTGATGCATCCTCCGATAATAATTCGGATGCTCCTGTGTTCAGAACAGTCCACAGTGCTTTCCCGGAAGTATAACCCGAACTTCTGGCCTCAAAAATGTTGTTCTTAAGTAAAGGCGACGCTTCTTTCCTAGGGACTGGCTCCCAAATGCTAGGTCCTGGAGAAGAAATCGTAGATGTGTATAATGACGGTGCCTGTTGCCATTACACAAAAGAAGAACGTTAAGCTGGAATCGGGGTTTGGTTTAGAATGGATCACCCTTCAAAAGCGTCACAAAGGGCCCAAGGCCGTCAAACAAACAATTCCGCGGAGATTCAGGCTGCCACCTTGGCTGCCGTTAAGGCTCATGAAGCTGGGATCAAAAACCTTCGTTTTCATACTGACTCCAAATTTATGATAGACAGCGCTACTAAATGGATTCCTAAATGAGAGGAAAATGGGTGGAAAACTGCAGAAAGAAAACCTGTTATCAATAAACCTGAGTTTGAATAACTGAAGGAAGCTATCGGTTCCTTGAACGTTGATTGGGCTCACTTTCCAAGTCACAAGGGTATATTAGGCAAAGAAATGGCTGAGTACCTAGCTAGAGCAGGAGTAGGACAACCTGTACCCGATTTGGAATCTGCCCCCTACTGCAATTTCAATCCATGTGGAGAGTTTGATGATGACGAATTCTCTAACAGAATAGATAATTTTCTAAAGTCCTTTAGTGAGCACACGAAAGAAATTCAAACTCCCAATAAAGTAGCCACATTCGAATGAGCAAAGGAAAACAATGAAATAGGCGAACTTCCTCTCCCTATGGTTCAGGCTTCAGCGGAATCGACTGGAAGGGCCAGGAAAAGTATCGTCCGTTTTAGGGGTATAGAGGATATACACGAGTCCCCTATTGTTAGTCAACAACCCCCACGAAGATCATTGTTTCCAACTCCTCTAACGAGTACTACCCCTGCGGCCAAATCTACCCCTTCTTCAAAGGTCCCGGACCGCACTATTATGCCACAAGGGTCGAATGAGATAGGGAATCCTTCTAAATTATCTCAGAATTTTCCGCTTCAGTCTAAATTAATTCATGTATAAATGCCCTACATAGACTCACCATCGCCCCCTCCAGAAACAAATACTTAACAGGAAAAAGAAAATCTAAGCTGGATAGGTTAGTAACGGTCCGACCTGTAGTGATTCATCAATGGAATAAACGTCTTACCTATCGCCGAGATAACTATGCTCATTTTATCTCGGAAGATTGTGAGCCAACTAACCCTATTTTTAAATTGTTAGTAGCAACGATGTCTTTAAATGTCCAAGACCTCTAGGATAAACGACCTCAGTTGGGTCAAGTAATGGTAACGCCTCGAGGCTGTCATAGTGTCTACTCCATCGTAGTGAAACGAAATCATTTCGATGAGATCAGTTGGAAGAACGGAACCGTGGGTTTAGCTAACCTCCACCGAGCACTAAAACGTGAAAATCGAAAAACCTATCGAATGGCAAGTACTAGTGATTTGTTAGGAAGATCGTTCTATAACAAATTGGAAGAATTGCTAAACGACATACAGACGAATAAGAGAACGTTTCACTTGGCCAGACATCCGCGCGGATATCAACGAGTACATCCGAGGATGTCAGAGCTGTTTAGAAAATAAACTTTTCCGGGGAAAAAAACGGGAACCAATGGTTATAACAGATATCCCGTTAGGAGTTTTCGATAAAGTATCACTGGATACCGTGGGCAAGCTCTCAACCCATCCAAGTGGAAATCGGCACATTTTAACGTTGTCGATTCCATTCTACGTTCAGAAGAGAGAACGCAAACCTATATAATAAATCAAATTCCTTTCAAAAAACTGTCATCCAGTTGGAAAGCTCCTGTAATAAGCCTAGAAAATTTAGATAATATATACGATATGATAGCCTAAGATAACAAACTAATAAGGATACATACTAACCAGCTAATGTCCAGTATACCTATACCTTATTTACATCCGATCCCAAATTCCTTTTTGGTAACCAAAGGTTCTGGCAATTACAAAAATATAAACGCTTAGCTGAATATAAAATTTGCAAAAGAAAACAGCCAACTGATTTGTTGGCTAACACCGAAATTTCGATAGTAGATTACTGAAGTAAGGGCAGGTCTTATGTAGTCATTCATCATTCTTATCACAAAAGAAAATTACCTAGCCACTATTAATGGATAAATTATTTTAAATAGCAAAGAAATCTCTATTGACATAGTCTGTAACGACAGAAACCACGCCAAAGTGATTAAAAAACCACATCTTATTACTGGCGCCGATTGTAAAATCTACTCTGACCATAGTCCCATAAGTCCCCAACCTAGGTTAGTGTAACAAAGGTACATATGTTATCCAGGGATAATCCCGAAGGAATAACCCCTAAGCGGAGGCGTGACAACCGTGCCGAAAGCAGAATGGCACCTGGGTGAGGTGTCTCACACGGTGACTCTGGGATATCGGGCGACCTCTCAGAGTATGAAGCTTTATCCTTGCATGCGGGGATCTACAAGGATGGACGAAACCTTTTCCCAGCTGCTCGTGGGAACAACAATGACAACACCAAACATAGTTGTAGTAAGTGTGGTTCAAAACAATCGAACGCGCAGGGCTCTCGACAATGGGTCGGACAACAATGCCGACTATCCTCGAGTTGGGGGAGCCAATCAAGACGAGGTCAATGCGATTGACCGACAGAATCTAGTTACTTTTAAGAGGACGGATCGACTCAGGGACGACCTGCTGGAGTGCTATGATACCAGTATGGCCCCTGGACGGAAAGATTACATGGCACGACTGCATACTCTGTGGTGCGAGAAACACCCAGAGCTCTTGCACTCTTCGCATCAACGTCTGCGAAACCGTGCCGAGGAACTCCGAAAAAGGGGTTATATAAGCGGAGCGCCTACTCAACCGAAGCCAGAAGAAGCCGGCAACAGAGAAAGAGGGGCGACACCGAGACCAACCGCGAGCAGACATCCAATAGAGGAAGAGCGACGCTTCAGGACCCGGAGAAACATCAACATTCAGGTTTCTGTTAAGCACAAATATCTGGCTGAACTGGATAAAGAGCTTCGTGGAGATTTTTCCAAAGAAACCGACCTCTGGACTATTCATTGTAGTGTGTATAATGCAGCGAGAGCTTTGGCAGATGCCAACCGGAAAACAAAACCAACGGTTGATCATAAGACCAAAAGACGACTGCATCAACTCAGCACAAATATAGGATGGGCAAGGCAGTACGCGTCCCGCATTCAGTGTGTGATTGACTGCATAACATGTGGCAGGACTTTCACTGCCAAGATTCGACAGTTCGCGCGCGAACTGCGGGCCGGTCGTGACACACTCAACAAGTCAAAGCTACTGACCGTCAGGCAGCATATTGTTGACAGAATACGAGCACTATCTAACGCTAGAAGAAGTCTAGAACGGAGAGAGACGTGGGTCAGAGAAAATCTACAGCTTTTGTCTGAACCATCTCGACACTTCTAAGATCGACCAGTTACTGTCGTCCACTCGTCCGCACCAGATGAGGTCGAGGCACTGAAAGAATACTCAAAGAATATAAATAGCTTCAAGGAGCTGTGCAGTGCCCTCATAACACCTGAGGAGAAATGCCCACCTATCAATACGGAAGAGGTGGAAACCAGCATCTGGCCCGCATTTTCACCTCATATCTAAAGTCGGAAGAGCCTATTCTGGAAGTGGTTGGTAGAAGGGCACACAGTGCTCCTGCTGAAGACGGGCAACTTAGCTGAACCTAAAAATTACAGGCCAATAACTTGTCTGAACACACTGTACAAGATCTTCACAGCTATCCTAAATGATAGGATTGTTCGGACAATT
>CAKNWU010297728.1:0-10237 GCA_932072015.1 Andricus quercustozae
TTTTTTTATAAGGCTTGTCTTATTAATTGTTTATAAATTCCTACAACATTTCTATGTACCGTTTTTTGGCAGAATTCGTCGTTTTTAAATTATTTATCGAAATTGATATGCAAAAATAGAAAATTCCAATATTACCCCAAAAGACGCGAGATACGTAAAAGTTCTAAATGTAGACTTGTAAGAGTTTTTGTTTTATCCATAAAAAATGCTATGAAAAAATCTTAATTTTACCATCACAGCGCGTGATAGGGAAGGAAGTCTGAAGAAAGGAATGTAGCTCTTTACTGCAAGATAACTAAGGAAATGTACATCTAAAAATGTGTGTCGAAAATCGAGCGCGAAGCGTGAGTGTCAGGATGAGAATGTGTATCTCAAAGCTTACACAGCTTTGAGCAATTTAACCTTCAACTATACTTCTTTACGTAGAAAATTCAGAATATGGATCTACTGGGAACTAAAAGAGGAGTAGGATCTAAAAGAGATGTTTTTGCAAAAGTTTTATTCAAGTATTCGGACTGCAAAGAATGAATATCCGAGCGAGAAGCACGAAATTCGTCAGACGCGCGCCGTAGGCGCCCTCAAACTTGCAAACGAAGCGAGCCGCGCGATGATTTTTATGCTTCAGGTAAAGCTTATCAAAAGTCGTAATGAGACAATTTCACCTAAAGGCTTTTTCCATAATACATGTTGTGCGAAGCCCTTCGCAGTTCTTTCAGATTCGGATTGCACACTACAGATAATTTTAGACCGTGAAGAAAATGTTAAAAAAGTTATTGATAAACGAAAAAAATATAAGCTGTTTATCGATACAAGCAGATGAATGCACTTATTGACAAAACATACATGCTGAAAATTTGTTCAAGAACCGTTAGAATAAATTGGGTAAAAATCGGATAGAGTGACATATCGGTAAATTCTAAAAAAACAAAAAATGAGAATCTACTGAGCAGCTATACGTATTTTTGTGCACCATTCAAAAGTTCAAGAAAATGCAGGAACGATTATATTTATAGTCAGGCAGATTGTGCCTGCTCAAGTAACAGAATCGTCTCCGCAAAAAATATGTTGTTTTTCAAAGGATTTTAAGCAACACGTATTTCACCGATTTGACGAAAAAGTTTGTAAAAGTAAGTTAGGGGTATTTGAACTTTCAAGGATAGTGTCGCTCTTTATGAAGAATTTATCGAGATTTAATGAAAATTCTTGTAGTATCTGAACTAATGTAGATATTTTAAATTTTATTTTTCATTCTTGTACACCTTCCCATTTTCTTTTGAAACACACTGGAAAATTTAAAAAAGTTTCAGAATTGACAAAATCGTGGCGATTATTATAAAAAATTTCAAAGTCAATTTTCTCAAAAACCCCAGCGTTTTTTTCTCTTAATTCTTAAAAAAGTTGGTACTAATATGGCGAATATATCCCATAAGAGATTATTTTGTGCCAGCGTTTTGAAGAGAAATAAATTTTTTCTTTTGAAAAATGAAAATTCACAATTTTTGAAAAAAAAGCGAGATATGAAAAAAGTTGAAGAAGCGAAGTTATTTATTCTAGAAAGTTCTAAAAAAATATTTATGAAACTTTTCTGTTTTGTGGTTTTACTGAAATATTCGTTAAAATATTAATAAATTAAATTTTCTGCTGTCATATATAATCAACGAGGGTGTAAATCAAGAGGCTGAACAATTTTTTTAGACACTGATGACTAAATATTCGAAAATGATAATACATATTTTTAATTTGTAAATTACCCGATTTAAGATACAATTGTTATTTTGCATTATTCTTAAACAGTAATGTCTTGGCAAGCATGGTTAGCTGTTTGTGCCATGAAGGATTTTTTTACCGCTTTCTTTTATTTTAAGCTACCATACGTGACACTTCTGAATTCTCACAATAACGACAACGATAGCAACACAGACGGACACCATCGCAAAACCTGTTGTTTTTTTTTCGGATTCAGGGGTTCTCGAATCATGGAGATTTAAAGAAATCCGTGATAGTCAGTTTTCACATAAAAGTAATATCTTGTCATTATGATGAGAATGTAAAAAAATGGTGCACTCTTTACCATGTTTTAAAGGAGAAATTTCTTGTTTCCTATTGATTAGTTGTAAAATTTGGCATTATTATATTTATTTTTACAAGAGTTCGATGGCAATCTAGGCTACAGCCGAGAAAATAGCATTATTACCACAGCGATACGAAGAAATACTTTTTACGTATCAATTATAAATATATACTAAAAACTTAATAATTGCCATTTAGAGTTAGAAAGATTAATATTTGCGATAGCAGATTGAAGTTAGGAAAAAGCGATATTCACAACTTCAATAATAAAGCCGTAGTTGCAATAACTACTAGCAGTTTAAATAACATAAGTTGCAAAATAGGTGAGAAATTTACCTTTTTCAATGAGAAGGTGCAATGAGAGAAAAAACTTTTGAATTTAGTGCTTTGCGAAAATTTCCATTGAAAATAGGAAATTCAGTGCCAAATGACGTCATATGCGCAGAGGTTCATGAGGATGATAAAATTTCTGAATCGTATAATTTGTTTTATCACAGGAAAAGATCTCCTTTCTGCTGCCCCGGAGACCCGTGACACGATTTTTTCTGTTTCAGCTTAGAATAAAATATTTATATCTAATTGTATGTTAGTTAGTTTTAAAACTGGCAGGGAGCCCATAAGGCTATAAAGCTATATAGCTATAAAGCCTCTTGTGCCACATCGTTACCTATGCACTCTCAGCAGTCTACCCTAGACCTCTTGACGAAGCCAAGTATGTCGACTATTGATCGCGTTGTAATTTCCTCTGATCCCATAAAATGGGCCCCGATGGTCTGATTCCTGAACCTAGCTAATGCCGGGCACTGGCATAATATATGCAGGTATGTTTCGTCGTCCCTGCCGCATCTCCTGCACTCTGTCGTGGGGTTATACCCCATTTTGTGCATATGATAGTTCAATTGTTTGTGCCCAGTTAGGATCCGTACCTCTGTCCTTATGTCCTTCTTGGGTAAACCCAGGATTTCCCTGGCACTGGCCATGCTATAGGCAAAACCAAGAATGGATTTCGCCTGACGGCATCCATGGATTTGTTCCCAGTATTCCCGGTGTTTTGTTCGGATCCAGCTTTGGATGGCCATACCGACACAGCAAGACGCTATTCCCAGTACCGGTTGTGGTCTTATGTATTCACTTGCTGCGCCGCGTTTTGCCAACTGGTCCGCCTTTCCGTTGCCCTTGATGTCTGTGTTGGCCACATTGCTTCTTTCTGCAAATTGGTTTAATGCCTTTTTGCATTCCCAAACCACTTCTGATGTTATGTCTGGTTTCCATATTGAATTTAGTGTCGCTTGGCTGTCTGAACAGATCTTAATATGTCTGCCAGCAGCGTTTTCTTTGATTAGTGTTTCAGCACAGCGAAGGACGGCCAAGACCTGCACCTGAAAGACAGTAGCATGTCGACCCAAAGGCTCTCCTGCACATCCAAATAGTCATGACAAACTTCCTGCATTGGGGCTCCAGATGCTTTGCCAAGTTCAGCTTGCTATCTAGGATTACTCCCAGAGATCTAACTGAATCTGAAAACTTCAGCTCCCTACTGCAAAATACAGGATCGTGAACGTTTGGAACTTTATAATTTTTCGTGAAGATGACCAGGTTGGTCTTTTCCGGATTTACCGAGAGCCCTGAGCTATCGCACCAGAGCTCTACGATGCGCAGCGCCGACCTCATAAGACCCATCAGTGTTTCCAGATGAGCCCCCCTGAGTAGGATTACAAAGTCATCCGCATATCCCTTAGTATAATACCCCTATTTATTTAGCCTTCGAAGGAGGCCGTCCACCATAATGCACCACAGGAGGGGCGACAGGATACCCCCCTGTGGACATCCCCGTGGTGCTATTGCCCTTACTAGGCCCTCACCCCATCTGGTTTCGAGTCTCCTCCGGCGTAGCATGCTTCTTATCCAGCCTGAAAATCATGCAGCCCTCTATGCAGTGGGGAGGGCAAGAGCACCTCATACCTAATTTATCTCTCGATTAGCTTCTTTAGCGTCTTCAGGATAAAAAACATTAGGCTGATTGGTCGGAAATCATTTGCAGCAGTGTAACCCTCCCTCCCGGGTTTGGCTATGAAGGCCACTCTGCCATCCTTCCATCCCAATGGCACGTGTTTAAGGGCTATACATGCCCTAAATAATTTCGTCAGAGGAGGGACGACTAAATCCATGCCTTTTTGTAAAAGCGCTGGATAAATGCATCCGCTCCTGGTGATTTAATGGGACAGAAGGACCCTACGGCCCATTCCCCCTTTTTGTAATCAGCGACCTTAGGCGAAATTCCAGTCGGCCCTCTCCACCTGTTGGCCCCAGCCTTCCTCCTCTTGGTCGGTTCGGATTCGTTGAAAACCCGGGAAGTGAACTTCCATCAGGTGATTCAGCGTTGCTTCTTCGTATTTGGCAAACTCAACATTATCGAGCCTTATGAGCCCGAGGCGAGCTTGCGGATTTTTCGCCAGAATCTTGTGGAGCCTCGCGGTTTGCGGAATGTTTTATGATTCCTCGCAGAAGCCCCTCCAATCTTCCTGCTTGTGTTTTCTTATATTTTTCTTGTATTCACACTCGGCCGTCTTATAGGTGTCCCAGTCTAAAGGCAATTTAGTTCTATTTGCCCTATCGCACACCATTCTTGTCTTTTTACGGAATTTTTCCAGGCGTTTATTCCACCATTCTGCCCCTTCCTAGACTTAATTGTGCTTGTAGGGCAATTGTTCTCATATAATGTAGTCAGAGCCCTTCGCAGAAAATCAGCGGCGTGCTCTAACTCATCAATGGTACCATAGCTTGTGGGAAATTCTGCAAGCCTCCCTTTGAGTTCCTCTTTGTACACCCGAGCATAGAGTCAAATCGGGAACCTCACTCCTGTTTTTAGTCTGAAATGTGGGAGTATTACCCCGAATCAGAATCTCCAGCTCTGTGCTTGCCATGTACTATTCAATTCAATCTCTCCCTCTGTCATTGATGTTTGTGCTTCCCCACACCGAATGGTGAGAGCTTGTATCACAGCCCAACAGCAGAGAAATTTTGTTCTCTTGACAGTGCCGAATTAGAGCCCCACCTCTCTGGGAGGCGGGGGCCCCTCGGCGCCGACAGGGAAATAAGCCGAGACAATAAGCACCTCTAGTTTTTGTCCGCTACCGACCCTGAGTCTCACCTTAATAACGGTGAGACCTCTAGAGCAGAGTTTAGGAACCAAGATCGCATCCATACCCTTGACGGCTATGCATGCCCTTGGTGCTTTTTCTCGCGGCCCCTTACATATGGAGCCACATCCTGACAAGCCACTAATCCTGTCCCTGTATACCAAGGGTTGTTGGATTAGGGCAATTCCTGCCTGCACCACTGACAAGCGCCTGGTCAGAACCGCTGAGTTGTCATTGCTGTGGTGCAGAATTATCTGCATCATGGGTATTCCCGTCTCAGCCATTAAAATTCTAATTCCGGGCCCCTAGGTTGGGTTATATATCGGGTTAGAAGAGGGTCCCGGAACGGGCCCCTCATTGTTTTTGTTTTTCGTGTTTTATTTAATTGTCCCACGAGGAGCTAGGGAAATTATAAACACCCTCTGCAGAGCCCCGCTTGCAGGGGGTGGGTCTACATACTATGGGATTCGACCTGGTGTCCCAAAGTCCCCGTTAAGGTACTTCCTTCGAGAGCCTGGCCTGTTCGCCTCTACTGAGGGGGGCAGGCTGGGATGTTGAAGGATTTGTTGACCCTAGTACCATCCAGCCCTTGACACGGCGATCACATCGCAGCTTGGGAGCATAAGAACTCACGCCCTCGATATTCCAGGAGGATTTGCCATTACCCCTTGGAATAATCGCTCCTTAGTTTAAGTCTCACTGACTAGAGTCCATCAGTTCCCCAGAGTAGCTACACCTCGCGATGCAGCCTCTCTGGTTCACCTATCCAGATCTATAGTCCGATGAGACCTATAAGCCCTCCCACCAACTACAAGGTCCCGCGATCCCTAGGGAGAGTAATTGTATGTTTAATGTATACAATTTATAACTGGTGCAACTGTACTATATATAAAACAGTCAATGAGAATTTATTCTTATTTTGCTTTTTCGATCATGGCAGTTTTTCCTATTTTATAAAGGAAAAATTGGAAATACCAAAAATGAACAAATGAAGAATATCTTTACTATTGTGTTTTGTAAACTTCAGTCTTTCCCAGGGATTATAGAAACTTTCTTTTTGTATCAGTACAATTATTTAATCATTTATTATTATATTTCAATGAGCTTAGTAACTTCACAGTTTAATATTCACAATAGTAATTCTTGAAGTAGTGACGCTATATCCTGGCTTGCTCTTGTCTTATTGTAAAAATGAATATTATAATATCAAATTTTACAAACGAAAGTTTCTCCGTGTATTATTTTAGTTTTCATTACAACATATTTTTAGAAAGTTCACATTCAATTTGTAGAAATTACATAAAAATATTATTAAAATAAGGCGAAAATTGGAATAACAATTTCCCTCTTATAGATACAATTTATTTCTCGACTGTATGACTATTGATGACCTACCAACTTTCGGAGAAGAGGTACAGGGTTCACTGAAATTCAAAGACCAAAGGATTTCCGCGGTAAGTTGATGCAATTAATGGAAATATTGCTCATTTTATGATCAAGTCCCTCATTAGGTGATGGACGAGATTATTCTGGACTATAGGCGAACAATGTGTGATCTCAAGTGGAGGCAATTAATACGAATGTGTCCGGATATGTTTCAATTTCTTACATGGATACCAGAAGATAGTGAGTGTATTACAGTGAAAAAGAAACTATACTTTGAAACTGGAATGCAGGATTTTGTTGTAAGAATGTTTTTTATAAATATTTCATTTTTCTGGAAATCCGGGTAATATAATTTTAACAATGCAGGTTATATATTGGTTTGAAAAGTAACTACTTTCATGATCACTTACCAGCATTCCACGGGATTTGAGTTCCGGAAGGCCTCCATCATTGTTTGAACTAGTTTTGATGGAAAATCACAGGTTATAATCAATGTTACACTGCCCCTTACACTAAAATCAATATTCGAGTTTGGACCTTGCGGGCCGGGGTACCTCCATTGCCCTCATGAATTGCCAACATGAATTTTTTACTTATCATGTGTGAATAGCATCAAGAGGTCATTGCAGTTTGACTCTGTATTGAATACCATTTCATCATGGAAAGACATACACCGGCACAGCGTCTCCAAATTGTGGAGCTGTATTAGGAAAACCATCGCTCTGTAAAACAAGTTTACCGTGCACTTAGAGTAACAATTTCAAAGTATATGTGGTCTTTTCGGTCGCTGGTCAGTAAATAATGAAAATTGGGTTAGAAATTTGTTGATGGTAGAGGCAATATGGTGCGTTCGGTCGGTGGGTTATTCCAACCGTAAGTTGCTATGAGTAGACGATAAACTTGTTTCACAAACCGATGATTTCTGTAATACAGCTCTGCAAGTTGGAGACGCTATGCCGGTGAGAGTCTTTCTATGATGCAATTGTATTTAATACGGAGTCAAATTGCAATGACCGCGTAACACTATTCACGCGTGGTCTGTTAAAAATTCACGTTGAGACAAGTACCTCAAGATAAATCACCCTTTATAAGGAACTGGTCGGGCTGGGATGACGTAACCATGGCCGGAGCTATAACTAGGACAGTGCCGTCGGTGGCCCTGCAGCGGGCGCCGGTCACGAGGGGGCGCAAATGGGAACAAATTAACTAAATATTGCCCCTTAGCGTTTGGGAGGAGGTGCAAACTTATCAAGCCGCGCCGGGCGCAACGAAGACTAGTTACGATTCTGACCATGGACCGGGCTGGTATTAGGTTTACAGTCTTTTGTTTAAAAAACAGGTCTTCAAAAAGTCCGTCCCCACGACCCGTGGATTGAGCTGGGTTAGTTCACTTGGTCCGTGCAGGACTCTGGCCTAATCAGATATATTTATGGAGGTATTTTGCAAGCCCCTTTGAGCTTTTGTCATCTACCAAGATTTAGTGTTACACACATCATTGTTTACGAATCGAAATGGAGTGAGTTGGTCCAACCACTATTCACTACTCATAATCTGTTTGTCAAATGTCAACTGATAATGAAGTGAGATTATGATTCCGGCAGACCTCGAAAGTAATTTTGAATCAAAATACAAAAACGCAACAGTTAGGAAAAGTGATCTTGCTCAAATCTTAGTCAATTCCCGCATGCTGCACATACCTTGAAAGAGATCATTCCATAAAGTACTACAAGGAGACCGCACGCCTGTGGCGTAGATGACGGAAAACAGCCCACAACCGCGATCGCCTGTCCTCAGACTTTTATTTCTTTCCAGATGAGGGCGCCTAAAGTGGCAAATTGAGGAATTACGATTCCTATAGTAGCAGGCGAGAATTTAGTTACGAATTTTCTCTGAAGAGGCGCTCTCATCAGGGAAGAAATCTCGCTATGGAGAAAATTGGAGGACAAGGCGATCGCGAAATGGCGCCAGGTGAAATATATGGCGTACGGTCTCCTTGTAGTACTTAGTAAGAACATTCTATGCACGCGTTACAAATAGTTGTTAATAATAAGGAAGATTGCCAAAAATTTCACCATTTTAGACAATGAGATTTAAGAGAAAAAAATGATTAATTAGTCTGTTAAGCAAACCTTTGCAGGTTTCGAAACGTCATATAAATTTGTATTAGATTTATTTTTTTCTGAAATTCCTTTTGATGTAATAAAAACACTTGCCTGGAAGGTGTCGTTTGATCTTGCAGTATCCGAGATATGAAGCTTTGAGTATTTGCACTCGAGCGCTGTACTCGACACTGCGGAGCCCGGACTTCAAACTTAGCTATGTACCGGCCCTACAGTGGTAAGTCGAGCGCTCGAGCGTAAATACTCAAACCTCGATATCTCGGAAACTAAGGCCCATTGGATCGAAAGAAAAAATCAGTCATTTCTCCGATTTTAGCAGAAATTATTATGGAAGATTTGGAGGTCTTTGCTTTCAAGAAGCTAGATTTTATTTTGCCCTTTTACTTTCGTTATGTTGACGATACCTTATTATGTGTTCCTCTAGAAAAGTTACAGGCAGTTATTAATGCTTTTAATGGTTTTTATCCAAAACTTAAATTTACCCATGAAATAGAAAAAAATATTAAGATCAGTTTTTTGGACATAGAAGTAATCAAAGGTCAGGATGGTAATATTATTACCAATTGCTATAGGAAAAGTACATATTCAGGTAGAATTTTAAATTTCTTTTCTGCTCATCCTTTTCAAAACAAAATTGCAATAATCAAAAACTTAGTTGACAGAGCTCTAGGTTTGTCCCACATTTCATTCCACAAAGAGAATTTGAATATTGTTAGGAATATCCTTTTTCTTAATCATTACCCACGAAAATTAATTGAGAAACATATTACAATTAGAATTCAACAAATCAAAAACAAACAGAGTAACATTTTATCTACAGATGATCAGAAGGAATTGAGAGAATATAGTTCTTTTAGTACTTTTGTTCTTCTTTTTTTGGTCAAATTTCAAAAACTATTGAATTTATGTTAAAAAAATTTAATATTCATACTATTTTTCTTATACCATTTAAAATGGATTCAATAATAACTTTTTGTAAAGATCATTTAGATAAATTTAAGAAGGGTGGTGTTGTTTACAAGATCACTTGCAAGGTCTGTAAGATGACTTATGTGGGACAGACTGGCAGACTTCTTAATACTAGGGTGAAGGAACACAAAAGTGATGTTCGGTTGGGACGCTGTTATAAGAGTGTTCTTGCTAGCCATACGAGAGGGTTCGTTGATATTGACCATGAGTTTGACTGGGATAATGTTGAAATTTTGCATAGTGAGAGTAATGAGAGAAAGAGAGAATTCATGGAAATGCTTTATATTAAAAAGCAAAATAAGTTGGCTATTAATTTTAAAACAGATTTGGATAACTGAAACAAGAGTTATTCTAGTATGATTAATTACATTTAGCAATGGATTTTCATGAGTCTTGACTTTCTCTTATTTCCTGTTTCATCATGTTTATAACGGATTTTCCTTTAGACCCATACTTAGTTCTCAGGTATACAGGATTTGCCTTTGTACCCACACTTAGTTCTTGGGTATCCAGGAGGTAGCATCGTGTTTTTCGTTGCTGTTTCCACCTGGT
>CAKNWU010297865.1:0-15757 GCA_932072015.1 Andricus quercustozae
ATAAGTATCTCCAAATTTCCTGGATCATAAATAATTTGATCTTTTTTTGAACTTATGCTCGATTTGTGCTGAGGGTGTGAATTTTATGTATTTTTTTAATGTAATTTTATGTATCATTATATGTATTATGAATTTGAGGTGAACTGGTTGCACCAAATGAATCAATATGCCGTTTTATTTTGATTTTAAATATATTTTAATCATTTTCCCATTCTAATCGAAACAAATCTAAAGTCTAAATTTTGAAATTAAATTATCAATTCATTTGTCGAAATAAACTAATTGTTACAAATTCAACCTATCCTCCTAGGAATAATTTCCAATTACTCTCCAAGATCTTTCCTATATTTATCCCAGTCAGTCGCTCTTCCATTCATATACCTAATTGGATCAGACTCGTCAGCTGTCAGTGAAAAACATATATAACTGTGATCTAATAGGGATGTCTCAAACGATATTTGCCTGTCTCTAAATGCTTCGCTAATAGATATAGAGCACGAGGTAAGGTCAATAACCTCATGAGATCTAGTTGTCACACAGGTTGGTGTATTTGCGCGATTTAATATGGTTAAATCTGTTGTCAAAAGGTAATCTAAAATGTATTCACCCCTGCTGTTGATATTATTACTGTTCCATATTGTATGATGCGCATTTGCATTACATCCAATGTAATTACATCCAATCAGTGGACATCCTTTCGAACTGCAGTATTCCACTAAACGTCTCCATTCCTCTGATAGCGGCGGGTCTGAAGTATTGATTGATACGTGATTGAATTGATACGTCTTTGGTACAGAACCTTGGTAAGCAAATATATTCGATATCTCCTCTGACATAAATTGCCGTCTTGAGATTTTCATCAGTTCTCTTGTAGATTATAGAACCATATTTCTTGCTCACACCATTCATCTCTGCCTTGTATCACCAAGGCTTCTGAATTAGAGAGAAAGCCGTACGTTCACTGTAATACGGTTCTTTTAGGAATCAGCGTCATCCATCGGTTGTTCCGAGTTCAACTGGTTTCCCACTGTCCTCGCGGGTTCTATCGGTGTCGAGAGTATTTGCAGCTGGATCTTTCTCAATCCCAGATGCGGTTTACTGTTGACTTCATCTATGCTTTTGACCACTGAAGGGTCCGCATTTATACCAACTGCGTTACCTTGTCGTCTTTCCTGTCAACCTTTTGAGGATGGATGATGGTTCCTCGGAAGCTCTAGGTATCCATGCCATAAATTGTGCAGGCTTGGGAAGGTACTTAAAATCAATATATATGATTCCTGCATCTTCCCGCGGTTTCAAACCGCTTACTGCCTCGATGAGCCATGTCCTAGACATCTCAACTCCGCAGATGACGGTATCGAGATAATGTCACCAGTTTTTATCCCAGCGATCTTAATATCGAGGGCTGCCTCAATAGCCACTGCTTGTTCTGAGTTGTGCTTCTTTTCGGGAAACCCTCAGGTACAATTGCCAATTTCAGGTGGATTTGAAGGGCGAAGCTGTATGAGTCACTTGGATCAACAAGCATGCCCCTCTTAGCCTCCCTGTCTTGAGTAGGAGTGCTGCCATAAAACCGGGACCTTTAAGGGGTCTCTGGTTGAGGTTTTGTTTCGCTTTTCGACAGAAGTTGCTGGCGTTGGTTCCTCCTTCTGGCGGCACTGCTACATTTATTTTTTCCAGGGCCTTTTTTGGATCCAGCATCCTCAGTGGGTTTTGCCTAATTAAAGTCCCATTCCCAGTCGTATCACTCGAGTTGCTAGTAACCGTACAGGCCCCTTGTTGCTTCGAAGTTGATTTAACACCTTCGTTTGTTTCTATCTTCTCGACAGAATAAGTTTTCATAAAAGGGGCTATTAAGACTCCCCTCCATGTGTTTGTTTGTTTTTCGGGATTTATTTTGTCCCCACGAGCAGCTAGGGGTAAAAAGAGTCCGTCCACACAGAGCCCCGCTTATGGGGATAAGGCAATTTACACTGGGAGGTTGCCGGTATCCAAGAACACCGTATGAGTCACCATACCTTGGTAACATTCAGCCTTCGACACACCAGTCAACGTCTTGGCTTAGGGAACTCTTATTGGAGTCGAGGGCCACCCGATATTCGCTCCTCAGTCGAACTCATGCTGATACCTTACTAGCGAGGATCTCCTACTCATCAAGGATCGTCATCGCTGCGGTTTCCAGGTCGTTATATTTCTTCTCTCCGAATATAACCTGAGCAGCTTTAACTCACCCCCATGACCCATCTCAAAAATTTCTCATGCAGACTTTCCACTCTTTTATGCTCGTCCCATCCCTAAGTTGCTACTTGAACCTTCTTTTACCTACACCTGATACTTGTCCCATTACTTTACTCGTGCATGCCAATCCCCTTCTCACATGCAGCTCGTTCCCTTCTATCTTATCGAACCAAAATCCTAGGTAGCAAAAATCCTCAACCAACTCCACCAGCACGCTATTTATTTTTTATTCACACTCTATGCTTTTAATTTCTTAAGTACGAGTACTTCACTGTTAAATCTTTTACTCTCACAATCTCTTCGAACAGTCTCATCATCAGATTAATCCCTCTTTCCTTATCTACTACTAGAACTATGTAAACTGTGTATGCCAGTGAATACAGCTTGCGTGTTCCCAACATAGTCCCTCATTTTCATTTCCTCCCCATCGTCTCCTTCAATTCTGCTAATAGAACACTGAATAGGAGTGGGCTCAACGAGAACCTTAGCTAAGCCCCCTTCATGCCCAGAATTTCTCCCCTTTCTTCTCCCTTATCTTCACCCTTATCTTAGGATCTGCAAATATATTTTTTATGATCTCTAGCAAACCGTTGTCTACTCCTCTATCTTTGATGGCCGTCCATAGCACCCTTATTTTCAAAAACTCAAATGCTACTTTAAAATCCACAAACAGTGCAACCAGATTTCCTTTCTTCCACCCCGGGTTCCTATATCGTGATTCTTTCCCCGAAAACCCGTATTGGTTGTGTGATATACTTCTCCTTTCTTCCACCTATTTTTCCAACCTCATGATAATCACTTCCGCGTAAATTTTATACTCCAATGTCATGAGTGTGATACCTCTATAATTATTCACCCTTTTGCCCGCTCCTTTCTTAATGAATGGTACTACCAACCGTTGATCCGAATATTCTTCGTCAACTAAATCTTATTGCAAATCCTACACATCTTTTCTTTCACATCCATTCCTCCATATTTCAGTGCTTCATTCTCCAAGCCTTTCTCACCTGTTTCGTTGTTTCTTTTCAGCTTTGCAATTGCCTTATTCACCTTTTGCCTACTCATCTCGTTTTAGCTGCCCTCGCTCCCGCTTTTCTTTCTTTACCCTTTACACTAGATAGTTTTCCTTTTTCTTTTGTTGCAAAGAGATTTTCCAGTAAAAGTAAAATTCGAGAGTATTTCAACTTTGATAGGAGGAAATTAATTTTATCGCTCTCTTGGAATTTTGATTATTTGATTTCAGCTCTTAATATTAATATTAAAACATTTTTCAAAGTTTTTTTATTATTTTAAAATCCTTGAATAATATTTATGAATGAAAAAGAAATATAGTTTTCAAAAATTTTTAAAAATCTTCAAGAATACTTTTTTCTTTAATTACAGTTTCTAAACTTATTATTCCCGAAATTGGGTCTTCAAACATAGGAATGGCACATGTTGAAGTTTGCCTGTAACGCAGAGAACTTGATTCACGATGAATTCAGGTGAATTCAATTATTTACTAAAAGATGCCACGTGGATTTCGAAAACTAAAGAAATATTTTTTACAAGTGTTTTTGGTAGTATTTTTTATTTTGCTGAAAATGTATTATCAAACCATAATATAAATCGGATTATAAAAGTGAAGTACCTTAGTACTATTTCGAATATAATATTTTTCGCTAACAGAACTGAATCACAGAATAATTCAAGATCTTGGGCCAAAATTATGAGAGTCCTGAGAAAGGATAATTATCTCCTTTCATATCTACGCCTTTACGCGATATCTAATAGAGGCGTCAATATAAAGTATATTTCTGCAACAAAATGCATCCAAAAAGCGTTCATGCGATTAGATATGACGTACATGGTTCTCGTATTTTATTGATTTAAAAGATGGGCCACACTATACCTTCAGTATGTGCCATTTATACTCTTCAGTTGAATCATTCACGTGCAGTTAACTCGACAAAACGAATGTTTTTTTGGCTCAAAGTTTTTGTAGAAACGTCGATTCAGAGGATCCGTATTCGATATTGGTACAGTCACGTGGGCAACATTTCCATCTATGCGTACTTTAACTCTTCCATAATTATTATTAAGATCTACTCTACGTGCCATGAATGGAAACAAATGATTATATAGGATTAATCCAATGATAAAACCATTCTCTTCTTCTACTTCATAAAAGCCTGCTTCTAAATTCTGTGAATAAAACTCATCTGAACTTCCTGAATAATCTTCGTAATGATGAATATTGATTCGAATGGGCATAGAATGAACTGCATCCTGCTTATGTGGCCAACCTGAATCTGCCAGAAGAAAGTATAAGTAGGAAATAAATTATTGTATTGATTATTAAATTAGTTTAATATTAAATAACTATACTGAAATTAAAATGCACTTTAAATTGTAGATATTATTATATGTACCAATAGGGTTAGGGAAAACCACTAAGAGGTAATACAGAACACCAATCAGGATCCTCATTTTCTTGGAATAAAAGAAAACCTTTTCTCAAGAATTTCGACAGGAGTGTGTCTAATGAATATTATTTAATGTGTTTGAGCTGTTATAAGGCTTGTCTCTATCTTATTCGTGCTTTTAAATTATTTGTCTTTTATTAAGCCATTAAATTTCATCTTCCACACTGATGTCGGACAAATATTGCAGATTCATGACATTGCATAAGTGTAAACGTACAATTTAGAGGGAGTAAAACGAGTTATCGCGCAATAAAAAGTTCAGCATTTCTTCAAAGGCAGGATAATATTTTATAATTAAATAACAAAAAGTAAAATCATGTACAATTTTATATAGTATGCTATTTATTATTAGGAAGAATAAGGAAATTAAAAAGGAATGAGAAATTAAACAAATATAGATTTTCATCAATTTTCAACCAGCAGATTTCGTTTTGTATCAGAATTAACTACAAATATCTTAGAAATATATAATCTTTATGATATACTTTATAGAAGAACAATTATCTTTCATTTTATAAAAAAATTCTAAAAAGTGGCGGATGTGAGAATAATTCACTGAATTATAAATAACTTTTCGGTAAAATAACTCAAATTGTTCCAAAATAATAACTGAACGGATCATAAATTTAAAAATTTGGTGAGATGAAAGTTAAAAATGATAAGTACGAATAATTTGAAGAGAATAATAGTTCTCTCTCTCAAACGTTTCGAAAGACGCATCAGAAACCCATGCAGAAATTTTCCTACTTTACCTCATTTAAAATGTGGCATTACCAAAGGCCCAGACAAGGTTTTCTATTTTCAAAAAAACACACTAAATTGTGATGGCACAAACGGGAATTTAAAATGTGAATATATCTGTAATTAATTTTCAACGAATTGTCATTGTTTTAAATTGAAAATAATAAAATAAGTCTAACACATGAATAATACGAACATTTTTAAACTTTTTATACTTCGATCACATTATGGGTCACTCAGACCCATACGTCGATTTTGGTCAAGAATATCTTTAAGGGAGAAATATAAAAAATTGAGCAATTTTTAAATTGTTTGGAAATTTGTTTAAGAGTGAAACGAAGAAAGAAAAGTTGAACGAATTGTTTTATTTTTTAATACTGAATCTTTAAATTATTTGAATTTAATAAGCGTGCTCCAAAAAGAAGACCTAAAATGGAAAAAATTTTCAAGTAAAAGAGTTTAGAATAACGTATTATAAACTGAATGATTTCATAATTAAAAAAGTTAACAATTTAATTTAACTTTGAAAAAAGTTGAAACCAAACTAATTTTAAATTGCATTATATCGTCTTTAATACAATTTGTGATGATTCAAATAATTAGATAGATTTGTATTCTAAAATTTTGTAAAATTACCTGTTAACCCTCAATAACAACACTAGTGCGAATTCGCACCTGGTGATATTTCTTACTTCTGTACATTTTAAGCTGCGTAGACCAAGAGTCTCTCCCCACTACGACATTTATATTTCTATCCCAAAGAGTACATCTAAGTTATTAAAGTTGGATAAGTTACTTCCGAGATATTGAGTTTCAAAGATTTAAAATCACAAATCGCACTAGTGTGCTGAGTAGAAGTGTGGTTACTAAGGGTTAAAAATAGTACATTGCGTGACGAGGATCGAAAGGCAACGATTTCACAAGGCTGAAGTTAGCTGGCCTCGCTTTTTTGGGGCACAGCGCCATTTACACTTTCTTCCCTAGAGTAGAAAACTCTATTTTCGACCTGCTCCATAGGCATCGAAAGTCTTAATTACAATAGCCGCGTATATCTAGCCCGATTTACTGGGATAACCTCTCCTATTCCTAACCAATCGGTGCAGGCTCAGTTCCGCTTTATTACTCTCTAGGGAGTAATGAAGCGGAACTGAGCATGCGCGACTGATTGGTCAGGAATAGGTGGGGTTATACCCGCAAATCGGGCCGGATATATGGCTATTGTAGTTAAGCCGGGAAAAAATCAATTTACTGCATGGAGAAAAATGGAGGTTCAAAATATTAGAGTCAACATTTAGAGAGTCTGTCAGATCCTATAAGTATTCGAAAGGGCCTTCCATAATTTTTTGGACATGGCGAGACTTTAGTTTTATGGCCAGTCTGATTGTTAGAAGAAGTGCAGACTCACTATTATGATAACCAAGGCATCCTTCCGGTATTGGTACTAGATATGTGATAATCAAATAGGCCCTCTAAGATGGTCAGGTCAACTAGTTTAGATGATCCAGTCGAATATCGGAGATGATGAGATCGACTATTTATGATGAGCAGGTTTAACTGATTCTAGTTAGCGAACTGTTTTCCAGGTGCCGATTTTGGTGAATTGCATTTAAGATGAGTTGATGGGCAGACTGTGAAAGACATGAGAACAAAAATTTAAAAAACACAAAGAGCTTAGTAAAAAGTTAACAGAGTTGGAAAGTGGAATAGTAAACATACAAAGCTCAAGGCGGGACTTTGGTGATGTAGAAAGTGGGAATAAGGAGAAGGAAAGGCAAAGGGGAATAGAACGAAGAATATAAAGGAAAGATAGATATGATAGAAAAAGAAACATAGTGATAAAGCATCTAAGATGAGAGAGGAAAAAACTAAAGTAAGAAGTGGAAGATGTGCTAAAAAGGATAGATGCTAAGGAAACGATAGAGGAAGTGCGAAGTGTAGAAAAGGAAACGCGAAGAGAAGAGAAAACGGTACTAGTGAAACTAAAGAAATGGGAACATAAGAGGGAAGTGATGATAAAGAAGAGGGCGTTATATGGAAGTTTGGAAAGAAGAGAGGATGATTTGACATGGGTAGAAAGCAATATGCAATATAAGTTAAGGAAAATAGCGGAAGAGGAAAGAAGTAAGAGAAAATGAACGTCAGTGAAGTATGGCTGAATACAGATAGAAGGTGTTTGGTTGGATTGGGTAGAAGAAAAGGAAGAGTCAGTAAAAAATGAGGTACCGGGAAACTAGGAGAGAAAGGAACGGGAGATAGGAAAAGGAGAAATAGTAAGACACAAAAAGAGACGAGAAAAGAAAGCAGGGAAGGATAGAGGATATGTTACTTGAATATAGCTGGTTTGGAGAGAAAGGGTCGGGATTTTGTGAGTAATTTGTCACAATCGGATGTAGTAGTAATGATGGAGACGTGTTTAGATGAAAAGGGATGAGAATGAGTAAGGGGGAAGGTTCCCAAGAGGTTACAAATGGCAAGTTCAAAATCCAAAGAGAAAGAACACAAGAGAAAGAGAAATTGTAGGAATGGGGATGGGAGCAAGGAACGAATGTATAACAGGGAAAGATAAGAAAGAGATGAAAGAAAATAAGGAATAATAGTAGAAGAGGTAGAAATGGAAGGAGAAGAGTGGAAGATACTGGGGATGTATGTCAGTGGTGATATGGAAGATAAATCAGAGGAGTTTAAAGAACTCATGGAAGAAAATAAAGGAGAGCTAAGCTTATAATAGGGGAAGATTTCGATGCGAGAACATGAGATAGAGGAGGAATGGAATGGGGAGAAGAGCGAGGAAGAAAATCCAAAGACAAGGTACTGAATAAGGAGGAAAAGAAATGGTTAAAGTTCCTGGAAGAGATGGGACGAGTTGTGTTAAAGGGAAATATAGAGGTGGATGAGGAGGGGGGATATACACGCTCAGAAGGAGAAAAGGGAACGGTAATTGATTATTTGATAGTGGACGATGAGGTAAGAGAGAAGGTCAAGAAACTAGGGGTAGGGGATTATATGGATTCTGAACACTTTCCCACAATAGTGACACTAGAGGGAGAATAAAGTAATAAAAATATAAATAAAATTTAAGCAAAGGTAAAAAGAGCAGGAAGAGAGGATTTAGTACTCAAGCAAAAAGGAAGTTAGTGAAGGAGGAAATAGAAGTGGATGGGATCAGGAATGAAAAGAGAAAAAGAAGGAGGTCAGAAAGAAAATGGAGAAAAGGGAAAAGTAGTGGAGAAGAATATAGGAGAAAGAAAAATATGTATAGTGAGTCGTGTGATCTAAAGAAAGAGGAGGAAAATAAAAGGTTTGAGGACGAGGCGGAGAAGGCTAGGACGAAAGAACAGGTTGACAGAAAAAGAAGAGTAAATTTGGATATTGAGATGGTAGAATGGAAAAAATATGTATGTATTTTCTAGGAGAAGTGAAGAGGAAAGTATGGAAAGAAGGAAAATAAGTTAGGGAAAGAGATGAGGAAGAGGACATAACAAGGGAAGAAATAGTCAAGGTGTCAGAAATAATGCAAGATGGAGAGACGCCTAAATAATGTACAATAGAGTATGGAGAGGGGTGGCTAAAATTATGGAAAGGAGTAGTGGTGTCCATAGTGAAGAAAAGTTGAGGGGAGGAAGTTAAGGATTATAAGGGAGTAACGCTGATGCGAACATTGTATAAAGTTGTATCGATTTGTCGGAGAGATTGAAGAAAGAAGTTAAGGAAAAAAGGTAGAGCCACCGAATCAGAGAGGGTGTAGAAAAGGAGATGTGGTGATGGACAACACATATGTTCTGAATAATCTGATAAATAAAAGGATTAAAAAGGAGAAAGGGGCAATTATAGCAATATTCGTGTACTTAAAGGTAGCGTTTTACTCCTTCGACCGAGTCGAGATAGAAAAAGCTATGGTGAAAAAGGAAATACGAGAGGGCTGAATAAAGAAGGTATCAGACATTTTTAGAGAGACAAAAAGCAGGCTATAATTATGTAGGTGAGCAAGTAGGAGGTAGTTTCTGGTTAGTGAGCAGTGTAAGGCAAGGATTTCCTCTGGGCCCATTCTTATTTAATAAATTATTCTTAGACTTAGAAGAAGATATGGAGAGAAAAGGATTGGGATGAGTTAGGATAGGAGAGGAAAAGACATATACTCTGGCATACGGCGACAATGTAGTCTTATTGGCCGAGGATGAAGAAGAGATGGCGGGCTTAGTTACAGGATTGCAGAAATACGTAAACAGAAAAAGTTCAATTTAATTTGAGAAGAGACAAAGATAATGAGGCTTAGAAAAGGAGGAGAAGAAAGAAAGAAGATGAAAGGGATTAAAGTTACAAGAAGTAAAGGAGTTTGAATATTTGGGATATACCTTGCAAGCAAATGGAGATCATAAAGCTTATATAAGAGAAAGGATAAAAAAGCGGCAGGGATAATGAAACAGGTATGGGGAATAGGAAAAAGGAAGATTAAAAAAGGAATGAGAAGGAAAAGGTGGAAAGGAAAGAGATTAAAAACTCACAAGAAAGGTATATAAGGTGGACGCTAGGGGTAGACTCGAGGACGCCTGGATATATGGTGAAAGAAGAAGCGCAAAGGGATAAATTAAGTACTAGAGCGGAAAAGAAGGAGATGAAGCTTTGAGATGAAGCTAAGGGAGGGAAGGGGAAGGGAGTTAGGAAAAAGCGTTCAGAGGTAGAACAAAGGAGAGGAAGGGTGATAGAATTAACAAGATGGGAAGAAGAAAGGAGGGAGTTCTTTAGTGATAGAGATACACGAGAGGGGAATGGAATAAGCTATGAAGACTTGGAGGGAACGGACAGGAAAAGTCAATTAATGGAAAGATGGGGGATGATTAAAGAATCAAAATATAATTAAAGGGAATAAGATGATAAACAAAATGAGTATTAAAGTATTAAGAAGAGGGATGGGGAGAGAGAAGAATGACCAGAATAGAAAGATTTATATTGGGAAATGAGGTAACGGAAGCGATGTTGTTGACGGACCAGATGAAGTGATCCCAGAAGAACAGCCTTTTGCATCCGATTTGCGATAGAATGAGCCTGACGATGGAAAGCTGGAATCTTGTTGAGTTGTCTATGAAATGAAGTTTTCATACCTGCAAGACAGCCGAAAAAAAGTGCTTGATATTTCTCCCGTTTTTCATCCTCCTGTGCCTTACCATCGGCTGGTATTCAATCACGTAAATGATCTTGGTCTTCAGGTCTTGGAGGACAATACCAGGTTTTGTAGCACGGATACGTTGAGTAGTGGAGAATAAGAAATTCCAATAGATCTTAACCGGATCATTCTCCACAACGGTCTCGAGTTCGCCCTGGGCGTATAACAAGAGGGGCAATAGATCAACAACATAGAAGTGCCTAAGATAATAATATAACACTTTTGAAGCCGCGTTGTGTCTCCCTATGTACCCGTAGCGTGCATACTTTGAGCATTCGCTGAGAACATGTCCAAGTGTTTCTGGCTCTTGCTTGTACGCTCGGCAGTTAGTATCGCCTACCGATCTCAATCCAGCAGACTTGAGAAACATGTTGGACAGACCCTTTAAGAGCTCTTGTCAAGCTTTGAGAATTTACCATGAAGGGGCTTGTCAGAATATTCTCTTAGTAGAAGCGTATGTTCTTCTTCCTCTACACGACTTTTGAGCACCAAAGGTGTTAGTGATGCTAGGCCAAGTGTAGTGTCGCTAGAATCAAATGAGAGGCAAAGTTCCTTCGCGCCCTATCTGTGGTACGGTATAGAAACGCCGCAGCATTGACGACTTCAAATTGATGTGCGAGTCGCATAAGAGAATCTGTGCTATTTATAACTGAGCAGACTGTAGCCAGAACCGTTTTTCGATGAAGACTCTCCAAGCTTAGAAAGCCTCTACCCCCTTTATCTCGAGGGAGGTATATTAGAGGTACGGAAGATCTAGGATGATGACTCTAACGGATTGTCATCATCTTACGTGTGCTTCGGTCAAGTTGCTGCAACTCATCGACATTTCATTTTACTGCACCAAACGTGTGGAGCAGTATAGGAATGGCCATCATATTGGTCGCTTGGATCTTATTCTTTTTAGATAATTCGGAAGCCAACATTTTTCTGAGAATTGTGCGATTACTTTTTTCAAAGGCCGTTTTTAACACAAGCACATTTTAGGTTTCCGCTTGCGGTATTCCAGGATATGTATATGTTTCTACATAACCAAGATGATGAACATTCTGATCGTCACACGATGATGTAGTTTCTAGTCTTCCTTGGTGTAGGTAGACGCAGGCACACTTGTCCAGTCCGAAGCTCATACCAATCGCTTTAGAGTACCTATTTACCGCCTCCAAAAAGATCTTAAGGTGATATTTCGAGGAAGCAAAGAGTTTGAGGTCGTCCATGTACAACAGGTGGTTGACCTTATATTCTCTTCTGTTCAGTGGACCACATAGGTATCCAGAGCTTTTGCCTCGGAGCACAATAGATAGAGGCAAGAGGGAGATGCAGAGAAGTATCGGACTTAAAGAGTCTTCTTGGAAGACCCCCCTCTTATATGTGACATAGCTGGTAGTCATTTGTCTTTTGTCAGATGTTGTGAGAAATCTTGTCCTCCACGAGAGCATAAGCTCTTTTATGCATCTCACTATTTTTGGATGCACCTCCAGGCACTCAAGGAGCTTAATAAGTTACCATGGACAGATTGCAGCGATACCTGATCGAGTCCTGGGTAATACACCTGTCTATTAACAGGTTCACCCAGCAACGAGCCAGCCCTCTCTTGCATCCATGTTGTTCAACTATTGCACTCCATACCGGCTCGATAGATGGACACTCTTCCTCTGGACCTTGTAACCTTTGCCTTTGGCTCCCAAAGGACTTGAATCTCTTCGCGACTAGGCGGATTTTTAACGGCACGTGACGTTTTGCTGAACAGGCGGGAAGGATAAGTAGAAAAGGTGGAATTTTCCTGAATACACTTTACTTGCCGTTCAAGGTGCTGTTTCGCTGTTAAAAGAGATATTATTTTTTGCATCCAGTGCTGCTTGATGTTCAACAGTTTACACTTGTGCACCATGTGATTTGCTTCCCTTAAGTTTCGAGCTAGTGCCCTAACTTTTGGATTGAATTTTTTATTTGATGTTATGTAGCTAATCACGCAATGAATATTTGATGCATGCCGTCTCGCCGTTTCCATTTTAAACTCAAGCTGTGCAATACGCTCGCGAGTCTTACTCAGGCATACTGAAGTATCGTTACGTCTATTGTCGCTCAGCAGGGAGACCGCCTTCTTGTAAACTACACAGTTCATGTCGCGGCCGGCAGTAGATATTTCTGTATGATTTTGGGTAGGACAGATTTGCGCATGCGCGGGACTCACAAGGCTCCGAACGAAGCGAGGAGAAAACGGTCAGACTCGCTTGAGATGCGAATGAGCAAACAAGTTTGGGTGCACGGAATGATTTTAGACCGAAGCAAATCCACTGTTGATTTTTTGTAACAGTTTGAGTAGTGAAATAAAGGTGTTCTTACAATTAATCAAAGAAAATGGTGAGAGTGCTTATTGTGAATTGAACCTGTATACAAAATCTGGCGACCGTGACAGGACTGGAAGTGCCGGGAAAGTGTGGTGATGGTTTGAGTTTTTCTCAAATTCCTGTTGAGTAAAAACTGCAAGATGGATGTCATTAAAAAGGAACGAAAAGTTCAACGAACGGCATTCACGTGAGCCTACACAGCGTTTACGAATACGTTTAACGACGTTAATGCGTCGAAAGATGAGAAAATCGTTGCCTTCCAGTTCTTGGAAATCAAGATGGCGGATTTGGATATCGTGCACGCGAGTCACAATAAGAAGTTGTTTGGGTCCGCTACTTTGACGGACGACGATATAACCAGGGAAATTGAAAGTGATGATGCCTACAAAACTAATTATATAAAGGCAAAATTGCAAATGTCCGATTTGTTGGCACCAGCACCTATGGATCCGATTGCATCGAGGACTGCTTCAACGAATTCGAAGAAAAGCATCAAGTTTCCGACTATCGAACTGCCGAAATTCAACGGAAACATAAGAGAGTGGCTTCCTTTTTGGAGCCAGTTCAAGAAGATACACGAGGACAACGCAATCACAAGAGAAGATAAATTCCAATATCTCATTCAGGCCACTGTTCCGGGTTCGCGAGCGAACGACATTGTAAAAGGTTTCCCGCCTACAGGAGAGAACTATGAGAAGTTCATCACATGCCTGAAGAATCGTTTTGGTCGTGACGACCTCGTAGTGGAATTTTATATTCGTGAACTGCTTGGACTTCTATTACAGAATGCAGTAAAGGGTAGTAAAAGGCCCTTACTCGCAAGCCTTTATGATAAGGTAGAATCAAACATACGATCGCTGGACTCTCTGGGTGTGACCACTGATAAGTGCGCGGCCATGTTGTATCCTTTGGTCGAATCGTCTCTCCCAGAGGAAACTCTTCGTGCATGGCAACGCAGTGGACAGCGCGAAACGACGGACGCCAATGGTCAGCGGGAAACCAAGGATCGCCTTACGCAATTTTTGGCATTTCTACAAAGCGAGGTCGAGAATGAAGAGCGCATCGAAATGGCTTTGACAGGATTCGGCCTACCGGCGGAGCATAAGCAAAAAGGTAAGGTTATGGACTCGCCAAAAAATGTAGCCAGCGCTAGTGCATTGTTTGTGTCTAAGGAAGATAAAATCTTTAAATGTGTTTTTTGTAAATCGGCTCATGAAAGTGAAAAATGCGAAACTGCGCGTAAGTTAAAATTAGATGAACCTAAAGAGATTTTAAAACGTGAAAATGCTTGCTGCAACTGCTTGAAACGTGGACACATTTCGAAAAAATGTAGAGTAAAAACTGAATGCGATTGGTGTTCGGGACGACACGTTATATTGATGTGCTCGAGGTTTGGTTGTAAACAAAGCGATGATAGACACGGGAGAGAGGTTAAGTCGGATGATAGCGTAAAAGCAGCGCCAATCGAAAATAATTTAACCACGGTCTCGGAGTATCCTTTTGTTTGTTTACAAACATTGCGCGTCAAGCTTTATTCGCAGACTAAAGAAAGAATGGCCAGAGTGGTCATAGACACAGGTTCACAACGTTCATATATTCGCACGGAGGTAGCTAAAGATTTAGGTTATGTTTCTTGCGGAGAACAAGAAATAATACATTCTTTGTTTGGCGGAGTAAAGTCTGGACAGGAAAAGCACGATATATTTTTGATACGCATGAAAAATTCTGATAATACGTACGCGTGTAATTTTGCCGTCATGACTCAAGATACGATTTGTGATAATGTTACGAGTATTAAATACGATACGTGGATGGATGAATTGCGTATCAACAATATTACCTTAAGCGACGTCGGTAGTAGCGATGGCCCTATAGATGTACTTATTGGCGCGGACGTAGCGGGGAAATTGATGACAGGTAAAAAATATACTTTGAAAAATGATCTGACAGCTTTCGAAACATACTTAGGATGGACGGTAATGGGTAAATTGCCAAAACAATCTGATAACGTTACAATGCTCACAACAATGTTCATTCAAGAGGCCAATGTATCTGACTTGTGGCGTTTAGACGTTATAGGTATCACGGACCCTATTGAAAAATTAGATAAAACGGTAAGGGACGAAAAAACGCGGGAATTTTTGATACAAACTGCGAAACTGAATCCAGATGGTCGGTACGAGGTTCGATTGCCGTGGGTGGAGGATCACGCGCCTATATCAAGTAATTATGATATCTCCTTTAATAGGTTAACGAGGACTATTAAAAAACTTAAAACACAAAATCTTTATGAGGGTTATAATGACATTTTCAACAGTTGGCTCGACGAGGGTATCATTGAAAGGTTTCATACTTCGAAAGTAAATGAGCAAAGCCATTATTTACCGCATCGCCCTGTGCTTAAAGAACACAGTACGACAAAAATAAGACCCGTGTTCGACGCGTCCGCTTGCAAAGACGGGTATCCCTCATTAAATCACTGCCTTGAAAAAGGGCCGAACCTAATTGAACTCGTTCCCTCAACCTTAAATAGATTTCGCGAAGGGGAAATTGGAGTCGTGTCAGATATTAAAAAGGCATTCTTGCAAATAGCTACAAATGAAATGGACAGGGATTTTTTACGCTTTCTTTGGATTGTAGAAGAAAAAGTTATTGTGTTCCGCCATTGTCGCGTAGTTTTCGGTCTCGCCTGTAGTCCGATTTTACTGGCAGCTATTATCGAGCTACATTTGTTGGCAGCATTAGAGAGAAACAAGTGAAACACAGGAGTTGAATGGTCTAGAGAAACAGTTCAAAAACTAAAA
>CAKNWU010297882.1:0-10209 GCA_932072015.1 Andricus quercustozae
TATTTTTTAAGATTCCTGAAAATTTATAAAATATTTTTAAATTTCTTTCAAACTTCTAAAAGTTTCCTTTATCTTCTCTAATTTCTAAATAGTTATTCAAATTGTTATTATTTAAAAAAAAAAATTATTTTTCCCTCAACGTGATAAATGACACGCGAGCATTGCGATCGATTGATTATGTAATCGATTATGTATCGATTATGTAATAGAGAAAATAATGAAAAGGAGTTTACTTAATTAAATATAAATAACATAAAAAAATAAGTATTTGGTTTATTGTTATATAAAAAAAAATTAATAGGCGCGCGCATTGGCGCGCAAGACTGCTAGTGCTTTGAAAAATCGCCCCCTCTGGGGAATCGAACACTACCTAACTACCTAAAACCTGTCCTAAAACCTAAATCTAGCGCACGCATTGTTCAAGTGAGCTACGGAACCGCTTAGATTTTTCTGATAAAACCTCGGTCAACCGTTTTCTCTGAGAAAAGCGTGGCCAGCTGAGAAATATGTGTCATGCTCTGTTTTATTAGTGATTTTTTATGCATATTATATACTAATAGGTAGGTTTAAAACTGTTTAATAACATTTTTTTTAAATAATCCTTACAAAAGATATCTAATATTTTGTAACGAATTTGGGAAAAATATTTTGCTTGGAAGTATTAATTCACACATTCATTTTCATAACCAATATTTTTAATAAAAAACGTAGCGTATACGGATCCGGCAAATTTACCGAATTGTAATCTTCTCTTCCAGCAGATTTTGCCGGATTTTAATTTTCTCTTCCGGCATATTTTGATAACGTCATGATTTTCTCTAAATGATCATAAATTCTACAAATTTCCATCAACTTCATAAATTTCTACGAATTTCATGAATTTCCACAAACTTCATAAATTTCCACAAATTTCATAATTTTTCCAAAAGTTGCATAAGTTCCCACAATACCGAGGGGGGAGACACCCCTATGATTGGTTACAGAAATAAAGATATTCAAACTCCTACCCCTTTCCAACGTCTCGTGGGGGGGGGGGCGGGAAAGAACCCCTGTGAAAGGTCACATTAATAGTGTTGGTGAAACTCCTACCCCTTTCCCTTATAATCTATTCTCTATTATTCTATTATCCGACATATTTTTCCAAATATCATTTTTTTAAGTCGTTGTCATTAATCTAGAATTATTTAGAATGCATAATAAATCGTTTGGAATTCACAATAAATTCTTTGGAATTCAATTTAGTACACAATAAAATATGCCGGAAGAGAACATTAAAATCCGGCATATTTTGCCAGAACAAAATACTCGACCATCAAAGAATAGCTTAAACAACGTAATAATATATCAAATGCAAAATCGAAATTACTATTTTAAGATGAGGCCAACCTTGAATAGTGATACAAATTTAAATTTTTTGCGAAAATAAAATTCTTCTTCCGAGATATAGAGATGCTGAATTAGAACAAAAAATGTTAGATTTTCGTTAAAAATCTGAGAAAAATATGAAAATATTTTTTTTTCATTAAATGATAATAATTTCTACAAATATCAATTTATCAATGTGAAAAGGTTGAAAAAATGATTACTACGTTAAAATTGGAAATCAGATTGAACTAAAATTTTATTACAAATTATTTTGTAATTATTGTATCAAAAAATGCTATTTCGAAAAAAATGCATTATTCTACTAAAAAAAAATTCGTCCAGATAATAAAATATTTGAACCTGGGTGGCAAGTACAATTTTAATCGCACTTTCATTGTTAGATGAAATTAAAAGTATCATAAGCAGAAAATTTCATAGTAGAAACAATGTAAAAAAAAATTTATATAATTCGTGAGAATATTTTTAAATTACTCAAATTTTGTACCAAACAAAAAAAAAGTATTGAAGTATAAAGTAAACGTTATGCGCTATGTTTATGCATAATAATTATCTGAAGTAATATTATGATAAAAGAGGGGGGTCTCCTAGATTTAGAAGTGAAAATAGTATACTAGGCTATACTGTTGTTTTACTGATAAGCAAGTTATAAAGCGGCCTTCTTTTTTTCAAACTGACAATCTCGAGCAGTGCTTATTGCAATGCGAAAAAGGAGATCTAACTCACTTGCAAAAGTAAAACTCACACTTCTTTGCTTACTATGTAAATTAGTTATTCATACAGCTTACATGTTCAACTGTACTATAATTTCCAATAGTTATTGAAGCTGCTTATTCTAGTAATCTTTCTTTTTACTATTTGAAGTAGTAATGCTGACTTTAGGTTTTGTATATTTTGAGATAACTATCTCATACAGTATTAGAAACCATTTTAATTTTTTCTTGTACAATGTGAACAAGTAAACTTCAAGTTAACAATGCATGAAAATGAATCTGACTATCTACTTTTTTCGGTGTATAGACTTGGGTTTGGATCGTTTTCAAGTCTACATTCACAATTTGAAATCTTTTTTATTTTTTGTTTTACTTCTAATTTTAAATTGTGACTTTTAAAAGAAAAATATATTAGGATTAGTCTATTTTGTCCCATTTTGCTTCGTTTAATGTTCAGCATAGCGGGATCCATCCAACCAGAAAAGTTCTGTGAAATTGTTTATAAAATTGTTTTGAATAATATTTTCTGCAACAAAGATATTGCCACGTAGGATTTTGGAAAAAGAATAATTAAAATCGACCATCCTGAATGGTTATACACAATTTTTTCAGATTTTTCTGACAGTTGTAAGTATGGAAAGAAAGTTATTTGTTATAACAATTTGTTATAAACAATGTGAAAAATTTTGTAAACATCATAAACATACTTTTTCCTACAGATGCGCAATCTGCTAGATATTTCAGCGAAATTGAACTCAACAGTTCTTTTTCTAAATATGAATGTTTAAATAAAAGTGCTCCCCACCCCTCTGTCGTTTTTGGATTCTGAAATCCAAAAAAAATGTCTTTTAATACATACTTTAAACTAGCCAATTTGAGAATCCAATAGCAGAACCCCGATTATGATTTTTTTGTTGCAACAATGAAAATTCATCAAAGCTTTTTCTTCACGGAAAAAAAGTATCCGTAAAAAAGTCACGAACTCGTAGCTAGGTCTCGTAAATGAGAAAAAATTATCGGATATTGATGTATTTTCGTAAATAAGCTGCGAACTTTGAGAAAGAATTGACGAACTCGATTTGAAAGTTCTAAAACGGTTCATCACCTTTTTTTACGTGAGTAATTACAAAAATATTACGAGTGATTGGGAAAAGATTCTCAGAGCACTCACGAGCTTGCCCGACAAATCTGGGAACTAGAACGTAGGTTCGCCTGTACGTGGCCCGCACACACGCTTGCCCAACCGCGCCGGAGCGTGTATGCACTCCTATGTGTGCTTCGACCTCGTCGGATGACTGGCTAGAAGTTTTATGATACATATTTTGTTGGGCATCGATGGCTGCGCGTGTTTACGCACTCCTGGTTTATGTTTACAAACTGGTGAGTGAGCAGTCTCTGAGGGTCGAATCTTCTGAGTTGCGAATTTATAAATTAATGTAAATTAAATCGCACAAATAAAATTTTTCCTTTTTATATTTCAGTCTGAAATTTTCGGAAACTGTTCGTAAGAGATTCGAACTGTTCGTAAAATACTTCGAAATTTATCCATACGTTTCTCATTGAAATGAGCATGTAATGTTTCATTTTTTTATCTCTTATCCGAGACCTAGCTACAAGTTCGTCACTTTTTCATGGATACATTTTTTCCGTGTTTACTGAAAAACGAACAGTGTTAATTAATAAATTCATATCTCGTGCACTATATGTCGTAAAAAAATGCAAATTGTTTCTAATATGCAGAATACTACTTTATACTGCTAATTAGATGTTCACATAAATTGTTTGAACAATTTATTATTGTTTTTATCAATTTTCTCTTAGAATAGAGATAGAAAGTCAAGGTTTAAAAAAAATCCACTTTTTGTCCAATTTTCAATTAGAGTAAGGTAATATCTTTTACAAAAATAATTATTTAAACAATTTATTATTATTGTTATTAATATTCTCTTCAAATAATGCTAGAAATTGCGGTTATTTCTAACATTTTCAACTTTTTGCACACTTTTCACTTGAAATGAGTGAATATTTGATTCAATTTAGCAAACATAATGGTTTAAACAAATTATTATTGTTTATAGCTATCTTCTTCCGAACTAATTCTTGATACTTGCAGTTTTTTCTGAAATTTTTAACTTTTTGTCTACTCTCTAAATTTGAATTAGTAAAATATAACTGATTATCAGTTAAATTCTACTAATTTCTGTAGCTAGAATTGAGTCACTGACAATTAGTAGAATTGTATTGATTGGATTAGTAAAACGAAAATTACTAATTGATCAGTTATAGTTGTATTAAAGAAATCAGTTAATTTTAAAAGGTTATGTTCCAAATATATTTGCGCACCATTTTTAAATGTGAAATCGTTTAAAGTTTACAATTTATTCACACGTGTAATAATTTCTTATTCATATATTAAAACGACAATTTTAAAATCCACTTTATTATTATAAATAATGTTGGAGTATAAACGAAAGCTTAATTCCAAAATTTTTCCTCTATCAATTTATTCTAAGTCTATAATTGATTCACTGCAGTTACGATATAACTGATTACTTCAGTTACGGTATTTTTACTGTTAAAATTAGTAAACTTCTGAAAATAACTGATTCATCAATTAAAATTAAGTGTACTGAATGAATTAGTAAAATTTTCACTAATTCAAATTTAGAGAGTACTTTTCAATTGGAGTAAAGTAATAATTAATTGAAGTTAACGAAAATAATTGTTCAAACAATTTATTACTATTTTTAATAATATTCTCTTTGCCTAACGGTAGAAAGTTGCGGTTTTTTTTATATTTTTTAACCATTTGTCTATTTTTCAATTGGAGTGACTTAATAACTCATTTAATTTAACAAAAATAATTGTTTAAACAAATTATTAATGTTTATAGCTATCTTCTCCTATAGTAATGCTAGATAGTTGCGGGTTTTTCTGAAATCTTTACCCTTTGGTCCACTTATCACTTAGTAATGTAATAATTAATGCAAGTTAACAAAAATAATTGTGTAACCAATTTATTATTGTTTATAATTATCTTCTCTTAGATAAGTGCTAGAAAGTTGCGGGTTTTCTGAAATGTTCAACTTTGCTTTGCATTTTTAGTTATGAACAAATAATAAATATACATTATAGAGGAGAATCATATTTCAAATAATCTTTTTCTTTTTTGTGAATATATTTTTCTGAAATAAAACAGATATTTGTAAAATTCACATCTTATTTTAATCCCCTGCTTACTAGACACGAAATTCACAAACAATATTTCCTACAATTGGTAACAGAATACCTGAAGCAATTTCCTAACTGCAGTAAGTCTGCCTTGTCTCGTGAGAAGTTATAATATCAATTAATTAGTTGTTTGAGGTATTTCTAATCATTATGTATATTATCTTCGACGAAACGTGTCTAATTTTAAGAATATATATTCTTGTCTAATTTTAAGAATCGCCCACTAAGTATAAGACTATACTAACAAAATTTTGACACATTTTGATGAAATATTTAAGGGGCCATTCATAAAATACGTAATACATTTTTCACGAACTCTTAACACTCCCCTCCCCCCTTGCGTGATGCTTTTTCCATTGTTCTTAACATGGAGAATGATACTTTGATAGACCCTCACCCACCCCTGAACGTATCACGTATTTTGTAAATGACCCCTAATTATTTGTATGTTATACTTACCTCTTTTCTTCAAAGCGAAACACTCAATTCCCAATATTATAACAACAAAAAAAACATTTAATTAAACCCGAAAAAACATAAATAAATGAGAAATTGCACGCCGGTATTTAACCTCACCATCTTACTTCATTGTTGAAATTTGACGTCAATATAATATCCTTAGAATTGATTGCATTTCTTCGATCTTCTGACTTATTACACATTTGGAAGTATGGAGTTTGGCCTCCTTATACTACTTCGTGGGTAACACAATCGAAAATGGAAACTGATTGAAAAGCACGTGGCCCGATACATTAAAAGAAACCATTGAACAGAGCAAGTCGCATTATCCTTTACGCATTTCTTCTTTCTCCCTTTGGTTAAAAAATACTCTTAAAGTAAGAATTTCGCTTACTCCATTAAGAATATTACTAAGAATATGCCTGTAAGAATATGACACTCTTAATATTAGAATATCGTTTTTTCGGTGAGTCCTTCCATCTGCTCCTAATTGTTCCATTCTTTGTTTTTGTCTCTTGCGTAAGATAGCTTTTTTGTTTAAATTATTTTTTTTTAACATTGGGAAAAGAGCAAAACAAAATTCACTTGAAACAATACAATTTTATTTAAGAAATTATTCTTGTTGTGGTTTATTTATTATTTGTTCGTAACTAAAAAGTCAAAGCAAAACTAAATATTTAAGAAAAAAGCAACTTTCTATCATTATTCTATGAATATATAGTTATAAACAATAAGCAATTGTTTAAATAAGCATGTTTGTGAACTTGTATTATAAGTAAAAAGTTAAAAATTTCAGACGAAACCTTAACTATCCTTAACTATAGCAGTAATAAAGAATAAAATAGTTATAAACAATAATAATTTGTGTAAATTATTATTTTTGCCGAATTTAATTAATTATTAACATACTCCAAGTGAAAAGTAGACAAATAGTTGGAAATTTCTAAGAGAATATTGTTAACAATAATAATAAATTGTTTAATCAATTATTTTTCTTAAGAATAATTAATTATTAATTCTCAGTATAGAGTAGTATTTAATGTATCAGAAACAATTTGCACTTAAAAACCTCAAAAAAACTCATAATTAGCAAGTGATGATGTTATTTTGAAATTAATCAATGTTGTTAATTACCCGTATTTACCAGTATTATTTAGATAACCAGTAATCGCAACAACTTTGATAATTTTAAAATAACATCTTCACTTATTAATTGCCCTGGTCAACACCATAACATCTTAAAGAAATCATAATTAGCGCCAAAAACTCGCAAAAGTTATTTTTTCACTTATGGGGTTTTTTTGGGACCCTATAAAACTGACTTATGGGGGGTGATATATAAAAAGCAATATTTCATTCGTATTCTATAGCTAATTGTGAAGAGAAATTTTGAGTTTCAACTCGATTCACCTAGTATTGACGATTCTGAATAAAAATGTACAAAAACGTCTTTTTTCTAATGGGAAATACGTGTTAAACTTCATGGGGCTTAAGCCACCTCTAAATATCATTTATTTTTGTCCATACAAAAAAAATGGATTTTTTTGTTGTGGATTCAAAGAAATTTCCGCGCAATATGCGCGAAAATTCGAGAATAAAAATGTTCGGACCACCGTAATCATCAGTCACGAACGCATTTTTACTCGCATTTTTATTATGCAGTCAAGTGATCTAATAAGAGTACTATGCTTATTATGACATATTGGGCAGCTTGGTTTCTTTTTTACCCGACCACCCACGGATTGGGTTGCAAGAAAGTGCATGATGGGAGCTGAATATGGGAACAGAATCATCGGAACCTCAGTACAAGAACATAGACATATTTTCAGAGGTACCGGCTCACAGTGGGGCAATTAGGCAAAAACGGCGTCAAAAATCTGTATCTGTAACCGCGTCAAATTACAATTAAAAATAATGAAACTTGATATTTCGAAGGCTTAGGTACCGCTGAATATGAATCTGTTCAGAACATTCTTTATAATTTCTTAAAATGTTTAATAACCTGCGACGAATGACTTCTTCTTCTTCTTCTTGAATTGTTTTCGATCATTCTCTAGCAAAATATCAACAAAAAAATTCGTTCTTTCATTCATTCAGCATTTCAGTAAAACTTTAAAAATTTTACTCCTAATTAAAACGAGCCCGAGATAATTAACAAATTTTGATCAAGTGCAGAGATATAGGTAATTTTTATACCTTTTAAGAAAATACAATTTAAAAAACCTATCCGCTGCAACGGCATATTCTCATAGCGCGCCGCGCACGCGGCTCGCAAGTGGGAGCGCGCCTCGGGCGCGCACCCCCCTGCGGAAATTTAAATCCGGGCAGTACCGGGTCCTGAAACGGTTGCCGTATTGTATTTAAGGTCCGGATAAGTAAATCCTATCAGGCCCTTATAGTGTTTCGTAACGCTCGGAATTAAAAGGGCCGTAAGTGGCAACCTTATAAGGTCCATCTCAGGCAGCCTTTTTTGCGCCTTTAAAATAATTAAGGTCCTTAGCAGGGCCGTGTTTATTTAGTATCAAATCTCTTAATTATTATTTTTTTAAATAGGAATAAAATAAATATAAAAATAGGTATTTGGAATTTAAAATGTAATATTTTATTAAAATACATATTATCACATACAAAATACAAAATCATTTGTAATACTTTTCTTTATAAATACTTATTAATAATTCTGTCTAGTCTTTAATGTATGCAATTTAATAATTCTGTCTTAAGTATGTAACTTTGGTTGATCTAAGTCCATAAATTATATTTAAATCGCACAAAACCCATAGTAATCTCGAAATAAAAAATAATACTATGTTTATGAATATATTCTTGAAAGTTTAGTATGCGAGTAGTAATCTGATCCCGAGGCTGATCCTTCATCTTCATCTTCCGGTGGATGATCTACTCTATCTTCGACTTTTGAAATGGCAAGGTCCTCTGGAATGTCTTAGGGTCTCACCTGCAATGCAGCGCTAGCTCTCTTCTGCCTTTATTAAAGGCAGAATGTTTAATTTTTTACAAAAATAAAAATTTGCTTTCGAGACGTGGGGATTGTGAATGAGAATTAAAAATTGGTAATCCAAAATATTTATTCGGTTCGGAGGAAATGAAATTTTTGTGTGACGGTGTCGCAGTGCGACAGACTGTTTTTTATTTTTCGCCCTTAGAACCGATTAAATTTGATTATTTTTATATTTGATTTAACTCTACTTGGAATACATTTTATTGGTGAATAAAGAACAAACTAATTATATCATAAAAAATTCGTATTTTTGAAAAAAAAATAATTTTACAAGTTTTAAAGTTTTAGGTTAGGATCGCACTGGTATTTACTTTAAAAAATTTAATTTTTTGTCATTATTAACAAACGCTCAAGAAGAGAAGTATTACTTGTTAAAGGTCAGAAAATTACACAAATTGGCATGGGAGTCAACATAAAATTTTGTTTTCCCACATTCACAAACTCAATACCTCGGGAGCATGTTTTTATTAATTTTAACGGGACGTGACATTGATTTTTAAATAATTTTTTGGCCAATAAACCCATTTTCGCCCAAATGTCCCTTAGCACCTTTTGGACTTCCACCCTTCATATATTGCTATGAAATGTTCAAGATACGACTTTGTAATCATTTTACATACATGAAAAATTGACGTACATTTACTTTCGGCACAAAGAATAGCACACATAAATAATTGTAAAATAATTTGTTTCTAATAGTGAATACGATTTGATAACGTGCGTTCGCAATGTTATCGCAACATAACCTCTATTCTTTGATTAATTACGTAAGTTGCACAAACAAAGAATAAACTGTTTACTGATTATTTCAATATTAAATCGAAACTTCATCACAAATTATAATAAACCTAAAAAAGTGTTTACAAGTTTATAAGTTAGGTTGATTCTAAGGGTGTGCCAAAAGCTCGAAACTTCGAGTCTAGTCGAGCCGGCTTTTTTCGAGTCGAGTCGAGTCGAGCTCGAGCAAGCTCGAAATTTCGAGTTGTCGAAATTTTCGAGAACTCGAACGGCTTCGAGTTCTCGAAAGTTTCGAGTACTCGAACAGCTTCGACCAACTCGAAAGTTTCGGGTTCTCGAAAATTTCGAGTTTTCGAAGACATTCGAGTTCTCGCAGAAATTCGAGACTCAGTTTACTAGAGTTTTTTTCGGGCTCCTGATCATAAATTTAGTTGAAATTTTGAAGAAATTTGTTATATTCAGGGATACCCGTGCAGAAATTGCCCTATTTAGCCCCAATTAAAGTAGGGTTTAGACAAGGCCCTCGCCAGGTTTACTATTTTGAATAAAAAAATTTTAATCAAGTGTGGCGATAATCAGGCAACCATATATAAGTATTCTGTCATTACTTATAAATATCTTCTCGCTGTTCTGGTTAAAAATTAATAAAATAATATTGAGATACAG
>CAKNWU010297941.1:0-14815 GCA_932072015.1 Andricus quercustozae
TGTATTACAGTACTATTACATACTATTCACTTTGTAACCCTGTTCCTGAATTGTTCTAAAAATATGTTTTGACATATAACACTGTTCCGGAGTTGTTACGGATCTGTGACATTCAGGGACGGCAATACTCGTCCCCTGGACTAACCCTGTTCTTAAGCAATAACAAAACCTGTTGTTTTCTGTTCTAGAACTGTTACATCACACTTGACTTGAACGGGTTGGTCATAACACAAAAATATTCCTAAAACTGAATCAAATAAAATAATAATATTATTATTTATGAAATAAAATGGTCTTTACCTTTTTTTTCATATTGTATGTGACGCACAATAGAATAAAAAATGACAATTGTTTGTATTATAGCAAATGCATGCATGGTGTGTTCGTGTGCGTGTGAAGCAAATAACAAAATTTCATGTAACCAACCAACTAAGGTAATAAAACAGCTTTAACAGGGACAAATAAGGAAAGGGCAGGTCAGCAGATTCCAGCCACATCCGCTGCCTGCGGAGTAAGACCATTAAATCGCCAGAATTGCAATTCAGCAGTTTTTGACCGATTAGCCGCTTGCAGGTGTGACAAGTGGCCTAAGAAAAGAAGTTCCGCCCCACCTAACGCTTCGAAAGTGTGATAACCACACATCCACGGGACACGCGACTTAGTTCGTTTGGTTTATTTTCCTTTTCTACTTTTCAGGAGTGACGTATACTCCCACAAACAGAAAACCGGAAAATGTTTATTAAATTAATTCTATTATAAATTAAGTCTTCAATTTTCCACCAGAAGAAATTTGGTAACGTATTATCCAATTTAACACAGGCCATACACTATCAATTTACTGAATAAATTTACAGATTAAAAGTGGATATCAGTGTCATCTTAAATTATTTACTAGTAGCACCCTCACACCTAACGCAATGGAACGTGCTGAAGTGATAGTGCCGAAATCCATCCTAAAAACCGTGAATCAAACTGTTGTCTGTCTGTAGGCAGGATCCTAATGATATTTTTCGATAAAAAGAAAATTATCAGAGTAACAGCAAGTTCACATTTTTGTTGCATAAAAAATAATTAAAAATCCAAAAATCTCATTTTACGGCCAAACTATGTAAGATACAACAAATGATGATTCAACAAAGTTTGTCCGTTTAATTTTTAATCTAGAAACGTCCTGAAGTTTTATTCCTGAGTGCAAATTGCTGGGGACGTACACAAAGCGCCCAATAATTGTGCACGAATTGGGCTCTGTAACAATAGAATCTGCGGGTACGGTAGATTTTAATTTAAATAATCAAATAGTCACATGTGAAATCATATCTGCTAGGACCCCAATTGAACATCCAGTCGTGGAAGGAATTTTGGGTACAATTGCCATTGAACAACTAGGCATATGAATTTCTAAATATGCCTGGTATTTTCTATGGGAGAAGGTAGAGGAAAAAATATGAAGATACTAAACTACACTTGAACACTTATACCTACACAACTCATTTAGAGAAAATTATTAGTAGGATTTAGGAGGTTCTATAAAACTGTATTGAATTTGACTCTGGTATATTATTCTCAAAATATGGGAAATGAAGATGGTGGGGATCAATCTTCTAAAGGGGAGGAACAAAGGAGATCAAATAAATGACCGCTTGATCCAAATGCTTCACCAGTCGCCGAGATGTATAGCTCGCGCTCTGACATCGGGTTCTGGCCTAGTATTCCTCGACCGGCTTCTAATCAAACCGTGGACCAAAACCCAGGTCGAGATAATGCAGCAATGTTGGTCGCTTAGTCTATTTCCAACCGCTTGCAATCCAACAAGCTGGGGCCCACATCCCTCGTTTTGATGGCAAAAATATTGCGATCCGTGATTTTATTCAAGATATAGTGAATGGCGCTTCGTATGTTCCTGCTTTGTGCGAATCATCATTAATCACGTCAGTACTGTAAAAACTCTCTGGTTCCGTCCGTGAATGTGCAAAAAATAAAACGTTCCGTCACATAACTGATCTTATACATTTGCTGAAGAAACGTTTCACGCCAGGTCGACCCTTTGACTACTACTTTAACGAGATCTATCATTTAGTCATTAAAAGGGGTGAGTATGGAAACGAACATTATGATAATTTGCACTCTTACATCGGGAGTGCCTCCGCATCTTTAGAAGCTAAGTATACGCACACTATAGCGACACATACTGTGATTCCAGTAAATAAAGCTGCGCTTAAGGCATTCATAAGGGGGTTACTAGACGATTTATCAGCCACAGTAGATGCTAGGAACTCTGAAACCTTAAAAGATGCATTGAAAGCTGCTAAATCTGCCGAGAAAAGAAGAAAAGCAGTAGGTTTAAATAATCATAACTCCTACCGCGTACAGCATCAATCGCGTCCGGACTATTATAAAACAAGTCAGAATAGCTCGTATTCCAACCAACATGACCCTTGTGCTAACCGCTATCCTGCAGAGGACTTGCGTTTGCATGATCCATATGAGAAAGGTAGACCATATCAATGCGAATCAGGACATTCTTATACTAGCACAAAATATTATCGTCTCCCTGAACGTGATCGCAATCAAGAACGTGCTAACAATAATAGGTATTATGGTACGCCGTATTCTCAGGAGCGTGTTAAATGGCCAAGTCCTAGTTATTCCCGAGATAATAGGGGAGGTAACCCTCGCGTAACGGAAATACTGCGTAGAACAGGGCCTGAATCTCAACAGTATCCAATTGAATCTAGTAACCGTGCAAAAAATTACCAATCAAACAATCGGACCGGATATCCCCCTCCTCACACCCAGGTGTACCCAATTTCAGCATCTGAGTATAATACGCCGCTGCGTTCATCCTCACCTGACCCACCTACTCATCAAGAAACTTTAAACTTATAACATAGTCGACGGTATGGCAGAAAATAAAAGTTCTTGCAAAATCAGGAAGATTCTATACCGTACTCCCATACTACAGTAACCTGATTTTGAGAATACTTTTCGATTAACCACAGATACGTTGGAGGTGGCTATCGGTGCCGTAATAACTCAGCAGAAGGACGGAATACATCTGCCTATTGCATTTTATTCCAGGGTTTTTAACGGTTATGAGAGTGGCTATGATGAAACAGAACGTGAGTGTCGGGCCGAGGTCGATACTCTTGAAAACTCCCGCCCCTATCTTTATGGTAGGAAGTTTCTACTGTAATGTGACCATGAAACCTTACGTTGGATTCATTCCACTAAAGCGCCAGCCGGAAGACTTGCCAAATGGTATCTGCTACTCAAAACGTACGATTACGACTTTGAGTGTAAACCAGGGAAGATCAATCGATGGTTGCCCGGAATACCCTCCAATCCAGTTATTGATAGTGAGGCCTCTAACTCTAGTATGAGAGACACATCAAATGAAGGGGAAACTAATGCCTTAGAGCAAAATATATCGTCATGTATGGTTAAAAAAGATTTTCCAACCCACATTCGGTCCATGGGAAAAAAATCGTTTCCATTGAATACACAAGCACGGGCAGCCAAACTGGCTGCCAAGGATGGAATAAAAGAAAGCCTTACCCAAAGCAGAAAACGAATTTCTAGCGCGCCCCAAATGTTCCAGGAAAAATTTTCCCAACGTTCTGTCACTGCAGGGCCTTCTATAGAACCTTGCGAAATAGACCCGTCAACTGAGACTATCCAAGGGACAAAACGGAAACCTGGTAGACCAAAAGGATACTGAAACAGGCAACCTCTCCCTGACAAGGGGAGTTAGGTTGGTGTCCGGCGCCGATTATTTTGTTACTTTGCAGGTGAAAAGAGGATCCCATACTATAAAAAAAATCAACATTTTGGGCAAACGTTCACATCAGGGGTTGAAATCTCCCCTTTTACATTTTTGAGTCTTTTAGTGTTTTATGAGGTAAAATTGTTTTGTGTTTATTTTTTCACACAAAATTGTTCTAATTGATGCTGTATTACAATATTAGCGTGAGTTGTGAAAACACTTACCCTCTAGAGTATCATCATTTAGAAAATCTACCCCTAGAATGCTTCGCCATATGACATATATGTATTTCAAGATTTTGGACTTTGTTGCTACAAACATCTTGTTTTGATATTAAATTCTATTAAGAATCATGAGGGTGATTCTAAATAACCGCTAAATTACGTGTCATCAACCCCTATAATATTATCAATGAATAAGAAATATATTTGTTGATATAACATTTCTATAAGTGAAGGATTAAAATATTTTGTTTGGACAATCAATAATAATATAACTGATTTTTTGTTAACGATGGCACTTGCTCTTATATTAATAAACCCTTGTTATGAAAAAACTACCCCTAAAAAACTTTTTATGTTTTGTTTTGCAGGCAATTTTAATGATGATTCATATAACAGAACTGTTTAAAGAATTTTTATTTAGGTTCAGGCATGCCCTAGCGGACCGGGTGAACGGAATGGATACGCTACAGCGTAGACTAATAGTATCCACATAGTATAATTTCCGTATCTTGCAAGAAAACTCAATAAAAACAGCAAGATAAAGATTTTCATTGTTGCAATTATGATTCTACGTTAAAATTGCCATTAGAAGGTTATCGATTAATTGCAATAGTTTTTTCTTGCAGAGTTAAAAATTTAAAAAAGTACAATACCTGTTATTAACGTCTGCTGAAGGTGACTTCAAGCGGATCGCAGCGTATGTAAGTAGCATATGCTACTTTAGCGATTACCGATGCGCTTGAGGTCGCCTTCAGTAGACGTTAATGATAGGTATTGTCCTTTTTTAAATTATTAACGCTGCAAAAGAAAGCTATTGTATTTACTCTATGAAATTCTAACGACCATTTTAACGTAGAATCATAATTGCGACAATATAAATTTTCATCTTGCTATTTTTATTGAGTTTTTTTGCAAGTTACGGAAAGGATACTATGTGGATACTATATGGATACGCTGTAGCGTATCCGTTCCGTTCACCCGGTCCACCAGGGTGTACATATTTTCGTTAAAAATTGCACACACATATACTTACCCTTACGCATATCGTTTTTACATAAGAAGGGTTTATTAATATAAGAACAAGTGCCATCTTTAACAAAAAATCAGTTATATTATTATTGATTGCCCAAACCAAATTTTTTAAGCCTTTACTTACAGAAATGTTACATTAATAAATAATAACAATTTTGTGTAAAAACAATAAAAAAAACAATCTTACCTCTTAAAACACTAAAAGACTCCAAAATGTAGAAGAGGTGATTTCATCCCCTAAATGTGAATTTTAATTCTAATATTTAAATGTTCAATTAAATTATTAAATTAATTTGTGATTTCTGTTCAAATTGTCAAGCTCTAAAGGTTAAAAGAAAGTAAAAACAAAAGCAGCTAGTACAAATAGTTTATTTGAAAATTTAAGTTAAAAAAATACTTCCACATGAAAAATACTTGAACCTCAAATAATTTATCTTTAAAGTTGAATGTTATCATCAGGATGGTCCAAAAATGCATTTCAATTGTTTTTAATCTAATTATTAATTAATTAATCAATTAATTCCCCCCCCCCCCCCCCCAAAAAAAAAAAAAAAACAAGTTTCCAGTTCTGGAGAAAGAAAATCCGTCTTTTTTTTCTTTGAAATTCTAACATTAAAACGTGCCACCGTGCACTTGAAAATCCCATATATTTAACCTGGGAAAGTTTTGGATTGTGAAAAAATTTACTGAAACTTCAGGGTTTGATCTAGAGTTGCTAAATTTTTCAGGAATTGAAGAGGAATTTCTAGAAAATAAAATCATACCAATAGCTTTCAATTTAAACCCAACCTCCCCCGTCAACGCCCCAAATATAAAGGCCCAAAAAAACTAAATGTTTACGTATTATTGTTCATTTTCAGCATTTTCTGCCTTCTTTTTTATTAAAAATAATAACTAATGGACAATTTGAATAACGCCCATGAATTTGTCAACAATTTTTAATTTTCCAATGTTAGCAATAGTTTGTCGTTGTTTGGAGTAGTAACTTAAAAAAAAACATTATATGATTATTTAAATAATTAATTATTGTTTATTTTCAAAATTTCTTAAAATCAAGCCATTGATGTCCACTTTTTTCTCAAGTTGATATCCTAAGATACTTATTGTTGAATACTTACATAACTTTGATACTTTTCTTCTAATGTTTAACAAATTTCTATTTTATTAAACAATTTTCATTTGCTTAAGAAATTTTTTTTCCCTGCACAAACTTTTTAAAAATAATATAAAATGGAACACATACAATAGTATATAAAGAATGTCAAAAAAAATGTAAACTATCCATACTCAACTTGAAGGAAATTTTACAGTAAATAATAATTAATTGTTTAAACAATGACATGAAGTTTTTAGCAGAATTCACCACTCCTCATGGCATGACACCACTCAATGATTTAATCATTGAATATTATTTTTATTTCAGAAAATACGGTTTTAAACATATTTTTCGTGAAAAATAATTTTTGAATCAAATTCGATTTGTTTAAAAAATTAAAAGATCGTTAACATGTATTCTTTCTATACACTATACAGTCAGAAAAATAATGTTATGTATTCCATTTCATATTATTTTTTTAAAGTTTTCGAAAAATAAATTGCTTGAGCAAATAAAAATTGTTTAATCCAATAGAAATGTGTTCAAATAATCACAAAATGTTTTTAAAAAAATGCACGAATTTAAGGAATGATTCATTAATACATTTTATTCAGAAAATACGAATTTTTTTTTACACTTTTTGGAAAAAAATAATTTTTTGAATAAACTACATTTATTTAAACAATTAAAAATTGTTTAACAAGACATAAGGAATATTTATATTATCCATCAGTATTTATTTGTATCAAGAAGATGACAGAGAATGCTCAAAAAGAGCAATAATACGTGAAAATGTAGTTTCTTGATTTTTGGAACATATTTGGTGTGTTGTGTGTGTGATGGGTGAGGGGAAGGGGGGAGTAAGAATACATTTGTTTGATATAGTTTCATTTCCTGGACACTTCTCTTCAATCCCTAAAAAATTTGGCAACTTTCGATTAAACGCCTAAGTATCAATTCAATTTTTTGAAAATCCAAAATTTTCCCATGTCAAATATTGGGATTTTCAAGTGGCCGGTGCCCTATAGCTCGAAAAACATTTTTTAAGCCACTCTAGTGAACATGGTATCGATATCCGGGGATCCAAAAGCACTTTTGTGTCCATTTTAATTCCTGATGAAAACTCGATTGATTCTCGTGCAGAATGTTCTCCTGATAATAACCAATTAATCCGTATATTTAACACTTTCCACCTACATTGAAAGCTTTTAATGTAGTACTAATAACTATAGTTACTAATTTATGTATAAATGTTAATACGTTTCAATAAAAGTTATGCATTCATACAAATGATGTATAGAGCGAGAAAGTTTGAGCTTTTTGACATCACAGCTGAAATTTCTGGTTCCACGTCCTGGATAGTTTACCAATAGACCCGAAAAAGCATACTTTCTAGGACTTGGTCTCTTTATCGATGTAAATACTCCAAGATTAGTCCCGGACATACCGACACAGACGTCCTTTTTGACTTCACAGGAAATCAATTTATGATTCCACGTCCCGAATAGATCCCCGATAGTCCCGATGAAACGTACACTACCGGACTTGGTCTCTTTATCGATGTGAATACTCCCAGATTAGTCCCGGATAAACCATACAGCCGTCATCTTTCACTTCGCAGGAAACCAATTTCTGGTTCCACATCCCGCACAAGTTCCCGATAGATACGATGAAACATACATTATCGGACTTGGTCTCATTATGGATGCAAATACTCCCAGATTGGTTCCGATAAGATTCGGACATACAACATTTTTGACTTCACAGAAAATCTAATTCTGTTTCCATGTCCTGGGTAGGTCCAGAATATAACCGGTTAAGCTTACACTGCAGGACTTGGTCTCTTTATCGATGCAAATTCTCTCAGATTGATCCCGGGTAGACCCGAGCGGACAACCTTTTTGACTTCACAGAAAATCAATTTCTGGTTTCACGTCCTCGATATGTACCCGATAGTCTAGATAAAACATATTTTACTGGACTTGATCTCTTTATCGATAGAAATCTTCCCAGATTGGTCTCGGATAGACGCGGGCAGACAACCTTTTTGACTACACAAGAAATAAAATTCTGGTTCCATGTCCGGATCGGTCCACGATAGACCAAATTATGCGTACATTTCGAGACTTTATAATTTGTCGGTGCGCCAGATAGATGTCCCAGATAGGTCCCGAAAAGATGACGGATAGATGTTTCATTTGAACTTCGAGGAAATTAATTTTTATTTTCGTATTCCCAATAAGTCCTGGATAGACCCGGATAAACATAAACTGTAGAACTTGTTTATTTTTTCAATGGAAACTCCCAAATAGGTCCCAGATAGACCCGGATAGAGGTTTCTTTTGAACATAGAGGAAATTCATATTTATTTTCAGTATCCCAAATAAGTATCGGAAAGACCCGGATAAATATAATCTGTTGGACGGTTTTCTTTTTTCAAAAATAAACTCCCGCATAGACCCGGGTAGATGACCAGGACAGATGGTCACTGTGGTCTTTAATAAAATACAGGATTGGTCAGCTCTCCCTCATAGAACCCAGATAGATCCGTAAAACTTTCGGATTGGAAATAATTCTACGTATAGAGCCCGGATAGCTCTGTATAGAAGACTTATCCGGTTTCGATCAGGGTCGTGTCTAGTTTCTATCGGGTCCTATTCGGCATTTTAAGCAGGGATCATTCTCAAGGACTTCGAGAAACGTACTATATTCGTAATCGAATTCTCGGCTCCGGACGACTTGACGGCTTCACGATTTCATCGTGCCTTGTTGCCACCCATCTCATGGTCATGAGCCATGACCATAGGTGTCATATAGCGCAGTTTTGCTGGGAGCAGTACTGGTGTGCGATACAGCTGAGTAGTAGGGCTAGGGGGCTATCAACTCATTTGCCAACAGATGGCGCCACCGTCGCTAGTGACCGACGCCAACAGATGGCGCCACCGACCAAGGGAGGGTTCTGTTCCGTGCTAAGTCGGTAAAACAATGAGATCGGTAATGCAGATTCCTGCTGAGATAGCATTGTACCATCGATCGGTAAAACAGAGAGGTCGCTAAATTTAAGGTTCTGTTCCATGCTAAGTAGGTTAAACAGTGAGGCTGGTAATGGAGATTTCTGCTAAGTGAACATTATAAGGTTCTGTTCCATGCTAAATCGATAAAATAGTGAGGTTGGTAATTTTGATTCCTGCTAATTTAACATTATAAGGTTCGGTTCCGTGCTAAGTGACCATTTATTGACAAAACTGTTTATTGCAATCGGCCGGTAAAACAGGTAAGTCGGTAATTTTTTAAATTATCATTTTGACATATGTCGGTAAGGTAGGGAGCAATGTTACCATCATTTGGTAAAACAGATAGGTCGGTAATTTTTTATATTATCATTTGAACATATGCCTGTAAGGTAGGGAGCAATGTTACCACCAGTCAGTAAAACAGGGAGGTCGGTAATTTTTTATATTGTCATTTTATCATCGGTCGGTAAGGTAGGGATCAATGTTACCATCAGTCGGTAAAACAGGGAGGTCGGTAATTTTTATATTATCATTTTATCATCAGTCGGTAAGGTAGGGAGCAATGTTACCATCAGTCGGTAAAACAGGGAGGTCGTTAATTTTTTATATTGTCATTTTACCACAGGTCGGTAAAACAGGGACCATCGATAATGCACATCTCCAGCCACAGATGGAGCCTCACTCGCTACATCAGGAGCCTACCTTATCAATCGGGTGTAAATAACTGATGACGTCACTCAGTACTTTCTGCCAGCACTAATATCAATACGGAGATCCAGGAATAGAGTAGTGGTGTGAGGGAGCTCACAGATAAAGTATTACTAGTACTGTGAGGGGAATTGCCACTGATGAAAGATTACGCATGAGCAATTTGATTAACAGGTTCTTGGTCAGAGTGGAGGTGGGGTGGGGTGACAATGTTACGGGAATCCCCTATTAAACTGTTGCGCATGCGCAGAGCGTGGATTTCTGGATATAAAAGCGCGTCTCCGGAGCGATTCCTTCATTCAGCAACCAGACGACCTGGCTGATGGTAACAAGCAGCAGAGACCAGCTTCCAAAGTGTCTGGAGAGCAGCAGCAGCAGCGACCAGCTTCAAAAATGCCTGGAAAGCGTAAGACCTGTAAGCAGCAGCAGCAGAGGCCACCAAAGCAGCGTCGAACCATCTCCTTGGATGAATGTGAGATACTCCTTGTCGGGACCAATGCAATGCCAATATAGATACCTAAAAATCTATACTGAAGGATCTTTTCTGGACATCTGAGAAGCAGAGATACCTTCACATAATTAATCGAGTCATCAGTCTGGGCTCCATTTTCCAACAACATTTGAGAAGCGGTGGTTATATGGATGCAGCAGCTGCCGAAGAAGACGATATCACCAAGCGAGTTCACTGGACCGATTCCGAGAAAGCATTCCAATGTCGACTACAAACTAATTTAATAACAAACCTTGTACATATAGATATAAGTAATTTTTTTAAATGATGCCTCTGTATTATTTCAAGATCGAATGCGATGTGTATTAAATAAGTATGGACCTGTCAAAGTTTACGATGTGCTAGTAGCTAAGTACAGACATGTAACGAAAGATGATCAGTCTGTACACGTAAAAACATTTCTGGCTGAAACAAATGACATATTCCCGACGACATTGTTAGACGATTGGTTTAATGAATATAGGAAACAACCAATCCTGAAAAAAGTTGAAGAATTCCAGGAAACTGATTCCGATTGGACACTAAATTTAATCATACACCTGGAAATCAATCTAAATAAATATAATCTTTTGCGGGCTAGTTCATTTATTCCCCTACTTTATCCAATTAAGAAAAAAAGAGCATGTATAAATGTAGAAAATAAGAATGATAATCATTGTTTTAAATGGGCTGTTCTATCAGCACTATATCCAGATTTACAGAACGCCTATCGTGTTTCTAATTATACTGTGTATACAGATAAGTTAGATTTTACTGGTATTGAATTTCCTGTAACCTTAAAGAATATCCCTAAATTTGAGCGACAAAATGATATCTCTATCAATGTATATGGTCTTGTACAAAGAAATGTTGATTACACTGTCGTTCCCCTATATGTTACATCACAAAAGAGGGAACTGCATGTCAATCTTTCACACGTACAAGAAGATTACATTGATGAGAGCATTGATGATAATGTGTTTGAAATATATTATGAAGGCATCGATACATCAAATTTCCACTATGTATGGATTAAATATATATCTGCACTAGTTGGTAAACAACTATCTAAAAAAAAGTGTAGGAAGTATATTTCCGATCGATATCTTTATTATTTTTCAAGCGCAGAAAAGTTGTGTGAACACAGTGATAACTGTAAAAAGATGAATCATTGTAGAACCAAATTACCGAAACCTGAGAAAAATATCATTGAGTTCACCAACTATAGAAATAAGGAAAAGGTACTGTTTGTCGCGTATGCCGATTGCGAGTGTCTGTTGCTTCCGGTTGAAGAATCTCAGGAGAAGATAAATAACACTGAGATCTTTCAAAAGCATCAGATATTAAGCATAGGTTATTATATAAAATGTAGTTATGATGACACACTTTCCGACTATAAGGCATGCCCGGAAGATGAAGCTGATCCTGCCAAATGGTTTGCAAACGAATTGCAACAATTGGCAGAGGATGCTGAAACAGTATTCATGTGCCTCATACCTATAGAGAACTTGACTACTGAGCAGAAGGCTGCCTTTAGGGAAGCTACTACCTGCCACATTTGTGACCAGAGTATAGCACCCGACCAAAAGAAAGTGCGTGATCATTCACATTTAACTGACGAATACTGAGGGCCTGCGCATGAAGATTGTAATCTAAATTACAAAGATTCTCGAACCAAACCCGTTGTTTTCCATAATTTGAGTTGGTATGATGCTCATTTTATTATTCGCGAAGTAGCCACTGAGTTTGAAGGCCGAATTGATCTACTCCCTCTAAATAAAGAGAGCTATATTAGCTTCACGAAACATGTTAGAGAGAGTGAGATAAAATTCCGCTTTATTGATTCATTCCGCTTTATGGCTTCTTCGCTAGATAATTTAGCATCATACATCGACGAATACAAAATAGTAAGTAGAGTCTTTTCAAATTTAAGTGCTGAAAAAATCAAATTGCTAACGCGCAAAGGAGTTTTTCCTTATGAGTACTTTGACTGTAGGGAAAAGCTCAAAGAAACGCAACTACCACCCAAAAGAAAAATTCTATAGCACATTAAATGACTCTACAATTTTCTATGAAGATTATGAGCATGCGCAACGGGTATGGTCTGAGTTTAATTGCAAAAATCTTGGCGATTATGTGTATCTGTACATGAAAACGGATGTGTAGCTACTTGCAGATATCTTTGTAAACTTCCGTGATCAGTGTCTGAAAGCATATAGCCTTGATGCAGCACATTATTATACACATTATTATAGTCAATGCAGTGGCACAAGTTCTTCCATTTGGTGGTTTCGAGTGGGTATCAAATGTTGACAATAGCTTCAACTTTAATGTTCCTGATTATGCCCCTGTTGGCTACATGCTTGAAGTAGATTTGGATTACCCCGAAGAACTTCATGATAGTCACAGTGATTTACCTTTTTCCCCTGAACCCGCGAAACCACCAGGGTCAAAACAGGAGAAAATCCTAACTACCCTCCTACCGAAATGAAAGCACATTCTCCATTACCGTTTACTGAAACAAGCTTTGGCAAACGGCCTTCAGCTTGTTAAAATCCATCGCGTTCTTAAATTTAATCAAGCTCCATGGTTAAAAGCATACATAGATTTTAACACAGAAAAGAGAGCTGCAGCTAAAAATGAGTTTGAGAAAAACCTGTTCAAACTCATGGACAATGCTGTGTACGGTAAGACAATGGAGAATGTGCGTAAACATGTAGATGTTAAACTCGTGACAAAGTGGGAGGGTAGGTATGGAGCAGAAGCCCTCATATCTAGACCTAATTTCCACAGCCGAGCAATCTTCCATGAAGATCTAGTGGCTGTGGAACTTAGGAAGGCTGAGGTTTTGACGAACAAACCCATCTATGTTGGGCTTAGTGTGCTGGACATTTCGAAAACCTTTATCTATGACTTCCATTATAGCTATATGCTTAACAAATACGGTGACAAATGTAAACTGCTATACACAGACACTGATAGCTTAGTTTATGAAGTTAAATGTCCAGATATTTACATGGATATGAAACAAGATATCAACAAGTTTGACACATCCGATTATCCTGTAAATAACCGTTACGGTATGCCTCAAGTCAACCAAAAAGTTCTAGGCCTCATGAAAGATGAGTGCAGTGGACAGGTCATTACTGAATTTGTTGGCTTGAGGAGTAAGATGTGCAGCATCCGCGTAAATGGCCAATATTTTGTAAAGAAGGCCAAGGGTATAAAATCAGGCGTTGTACAGAAATCTATCAACTTTGATGACTACGTTGACTGTTTGAGAAATGCTGCGATTCAAACAAGAACACAGTATATTATTAGATCGCGTCTTCATCAAGATGATACGTTTAAACAGTTAAAAGTGGCTTTAAGTCCCTTCGATGATAAACGCTATCTTTTACCTGAAAGCACTGATACGCTAGCTTGGGGCCATTATAAGATTAAGAATAATGATACCAATGTAAATAATTAACCTATAAATCGGCGTACATGTTGTAAATAGTTTATAAGTCGATAAAAACATTGTCGGGATTGATCATGATGATTGTAAAAACATGAATAAATTAACAATTTTTATATACATTTCATATATTTTTATTTAATAAAACCTTAAATCTGATTACATACATAAGTTTTAATTTTAGATTAACATTAGTTTAATGATACTTTAACTTTAGTTTTAAAGCTTAGTTTAATGTTACTTTTACGTTAGCTTAACGTTACTTTAACGTCACATTAACGTTACTTAAACGTTAGCTTAACATTACTTTAACGTTACTTTAACATTAGCTTAACGTTAAGCTAACGGTAAGCTAACGTTAGCTTAACGTTACTTTAACGTTAGCTTAACGTTACTTTAATGTTAACTTAACATTAGCTTAACATTAGCTTAACGTTAGCTTAACATTACTTTAACGTTAGCTTAACGTTACTTTAACATTAGCATAACGTTAACTTAACATTACTTTAACATTAGCTTAACGTTAGCTTAAAGTTAATTTAACGTTAGCTTAACGTTAGATTAACGTTACTTTAAAGTTACTTTAACGTTAACTTAAAGTTACTTTAACTTTAGCTTAAGTTAGCTTAACGTTACTTTAACATTACATTAACGTTAGCATAACGTTACTTTAACATTACTTTAACGTTAGCTTAACTTTATTACATATCTGTATTGTTTATCCAGCTGTTGTGTGAACTGTCAAACCCAAGCCATTTGACATAGATTTTATTGCCACGTCTCTTAATGACTTTCTCCACAAGGTAAATGTCTGGATAATTGACTTTTAAAAGTTCCTCTTGATATCTCTTAAAATATGATTTAAACTTCTCGCAATTCCTCGATGATGGAAATAATTTCATTATTATGACTTGTATTTCCTACTGCTTGAGATGCTGTGAGTAGTCGAAGGCGGTCAACGAGCTCGTTAGGATCATCCCAATAAATGTAGTCTGGCCTTGAATCTTTTCTTGCTATTAAGAATTGAG
>CAKNWU010298008.1:0-10436 GCA_932072015.1 Andricus quercustozae
ATTTAAAACTTGTAAGGATTTCAATTTTTTATGTAGCCTTTTTATAAGCTTCAATTATTTAATAATTAATCAAATAAATTTTTCTTTTTTTTAATTTATTTATTATTAAAATAACTATTACAAGAATTTTCAAAGGTTTCAAAAGAATAGAAACATTTTCTTCACATTCTTAGGCAATTTTTTTAGTTTTAAAAAGTTTTTGGAAACATTTAAAAAGATATTTAGAAGGTTTAGAAGTTTTGACAAGATTAAAAAAAAAATTAAATTTTGGGAAGATTCAAACCAATTTTAAACAAAATGTAAATTTTTGAAGATTTATGCATAAATTTGGAAGCCTTTTAACAATTTTGAAAAGTTTCAACAGAATAATAAAATTTTCTTAAGATTCATGGAGAAATTTGAAACGGTTAAAAAAAATTATTTCTAAGTGAAAGTGGAAACAGATTTAAAAACGTTTTCTAAATTTTCAAAAAGAATGAAGAATATTGTGAAGAAAAATTTTGCAACTCTGCAAAAGTTGTACTTTTGCTAACTCTGTAAGTCTGAAAACAATTCAAACATAATTTGAAACTTATAAAGATTTGAACATTTGATTTCAAATATAGGTTTTTTAAGATTTCGAAAAAAAAGAAGCAGATTTTAAGAGGTTTCAAGACAATCAAACATTTTCTTTAGATTCCTGGAAAAATTGTAACTGATTTTTAATTTTGAAAAATTAATTTTAATAGAATATTTAAAAAGAGTTCACAAAATTTCAAAATAATTCCAAAGTTTTCATTAAAGAATCTGAAAGATTTTAAAGAAATGAAAAAAATGAATTTTAAGAAAAATTTGAATAATTCAGAAAATGATGTAGTAGATTTAGAAGTTATGAACATGTTATGAAAATTAAGAAGTTATGAAAATGTTTAATTTCAAGATTTTAAAATATGTATAAAAAATGTTGATTTTTTAAAACTTGTAAAAAACGAGCTTCTTAAGAATTTTGAAACAAAAAGAAACTTTTAAAGAATTTTTGAAGGTTTCAACAGAATTACCAAAATATTTAAAAGAATTTCAAAACAATTCAAAACATTTCAAAATATTTCTATAGTTGTCAAAAGAAAATCTGGAATATTTAAAAGCAATTTCTTCAATTTTCCAGAATTTTGTATGATTGTTAGGAAAAATTCGGGTCAATTATAAGGAAATTTAGGAACAATCAGAAGTTTTAAAAACAACAAAAATATTTTTAAACTTGAAAGGATTTCCGAATCAAATATTTTAATTTTTGTTTGCAAACTTCTAAAAGACCACATTATCTTTTAAACTGAATTGAATTTTTCTTATAGTTTGTAAAATCCTGCGCAATAAAAAAATGTTCTGCAAAAATTTCTAGATTCTTTTTCGACACATCTGAAATCTTAAAAAAAATTGAATATTCTCAAGAGTCTTAGGAAAATGATATTTATATAGCTTCAAAAACATATTGATAATACTTATTTCCTTGTTCCCAGATCACGTAGCTCGCAATTAATAATGCTAGTGAATTAAATAATATAATAAAAAATATGTACCTGGGTCCTGTTTCCGACTCGGTATTCACACGGAGACTAGTGAAAGTTCTTTATCTTTTCGTAACAGAAGTATTTTTTAGTTACAGCCTTTCACCGAAGAAAGCGTCCTCGCGCGCCGCTAAGATGTTCCTAACTACTATGCCGCCAGCTGGTCGACCGCGTAATTGGTCAGCGACATTATGACGCACACGTCGTAAATTTTAAATAGTCATTAACATTCGAACCAGTTTCAATACGATTCACTCGAATTTTGTCACGAATGATGTAACTAAGTCACGATAAGCACGTTTCTACTGACGTTAGTATTCAAAGATGCCCAAGCACCCGGAAAGACATCTAAAAGATTTCATCTGCAGCGTAAACTGGTTCCGTTTTTCTACATTCCTGCGTAAATTCGGAAAAACCGGACCTTGAACTCTGAAAAGAAGCATGGGATTGGTATCGATCGAATAATTTATGAATAGAATATCATTATGGTTCCGCTAGTTGAAGCACGACTGGAATGTCAAGATGTGCTTGAAGTTCTGAACGTTCAAATGAACGAGATTTTTTACTGATGACTTTGTAAACCAGAAAAAGTGCTAAAATGTTTGTTCATTTATATTGGAAATAATTTACTATTGAAACAGAATTATAATGCATATTTTAAATTGCAGTTGGACCAATATTTATGGGCAGAATAGAAATAGGGGAAAATACTTCGTTCATTTGAACGTTCGGAACTTCAAGTACATTTTTAAAGTATTTTTTCATGTTTCAAACCTATCACTTTTGAGGCAGCACTTATAATCATCAGATCCAGTTTTCCTAAGCGAAAAAAATTAGTATTTAACCTAATTTTTAAACAGAATTAAAAACTCTTTTGTCTTCAAAAAAGCCTTTTTTGAACCACCGTATTGGTAAACTTCGGATAAGTAAAAATAAAAGTATCTACATAGTTTAAAGCGCGAGAGTTTTAATTTAGTTTATTTAACTTTTTAAAGTGAAAATTGAAATATTATGTTTGATAGTTAATAGTTTTTAGTTAAAAATTCAATTATTCATCTCTTTCCTTAAAAATCCAACAGCTTGTTTTCAATTGTTTCTCTCCCTTGACGACTGAAAAATCTTTTTCAGTTGAAAATTAAATTCATGTCGAAAAGTAGTTTTTTTCTGTTAAATTCAACTGTTTCTGATTAAAAATTATTTTTTTTTTTTGGTTGGGATAACAACTACTTGATTCTTCGTTTAGAAATAATCTTAGTTGGAACAAAAATTTAATGTTGTGAGTTGAAAGTTAAACTGTTTTGTTAAACATAAATTTTTCTTGGTTCAAGATTCATCATTTCAATTAAAAATTTATCTATTTGGTTGAAAAGTGAGCTATTTTGTTGAAAATTTGTTTTTCCTTTAACAGAAAATTAATTTTTTTTCAAACTGAAAATGTAATTATTCCAATTGAATATTCTAACATTGTAGATAAAAATTCATGTTTGTAGTTGAATATAATAAAAAGTTTAAAATTGAACCATCCAATTTCAGGTTGAAAAATTACCATTTTTAGTTGAAAATTAAACTATTCCCGTCAATGATTCATCATTTTAGTTGAAAATTTATAAGCTTGGTTGAAAATTAAATTTTTTAACCGAAAATTGGAACTGAAAAATTGAGTTTTTATGTTGAAGACTGATATTCTTTGTTAAAAAATCAAATAGTTAGTTAAAAATTCATGCATTTTGTTGAAAAATCATCGTTTTTGGTAGAAAATTAATCTTTTTGTATAAAAATTAATCTTCTTGTTTGGAAATTCATCTTTTTGGTGGAAAATTCAATTACTCCAGTTAAAAATGTACAATTTTAGTTGAAAATTCATCTTTTTGGTTGAAAATACAACTACTTGGTTGAAAGATAAACTCTTTTGTTAAAAATTCATCTACTTGACTTAAAATTTATCTACTCGAGTTGAAGATTCATCTATTCCAGTAAAAGACTCATCATTTTATTTAAAAATGTATCACTTTGGCTGAAAATTTGTTTGTCTTCTTTAGTTGCAAATGCATCTCTTTTCATGAAAAAACGTATTTTTTGGTAGAAAATTATTCTTTATGTTTCAAAATTAACCTTCTTGTTTGAAACCTTATCTTTTTAGTTGAAAATTTAAGTATTCTAGTTAAGTATTCATAATTTTAGTTGAAATTTCATCGTTTCGATTGAAGATATAAACTACTTGTTTCAAAGTTATTCTTTTGTTAAAAATGCATCCTTTTGGATCAGAATTAATATATTTCAGTTAAAGATTCATCATTTTAGTTTAAAATTTGTTTTTTTTTCTGGAAAATTAATTTCTTATAACTGAAAATTTAACTACTCAATTTTTGGGTTGAAAACTGATATTTTTAGTTAAAAAATCACCTATTTGGTTGAGAATGCATGTATTTTGTTGAAAAATCGTCTTTTTTGATAGAAATTTAATCTTTTTGGTTCCAAATTCAACTATTTGGTTAAACATGCACTTATCTTGTTTAAAATGGAATATTTTTACTATGAACTTTAGGAATTTGAAACGGTTCAAATTAAATTTAATACAGGAACCATATTAATTTGACCTAAATATGCACTGAGTTTCAAGTATAAGAAGATAAAATGGAAATTTCTTTGAATTATTATTTAAATTCATAGATTAATGTATTTTAATAAAATTCTCTTAATTGTAAAATAAGTTTTTTAATTTACTCATTGAAATAGTAGATTTGTACTAATTACTAGTAAACGAATCGGCACTATTTGAATTAGTAGAAAACTACTACCAATTAGTAGTTTTCTACTAATTCAAATTTAGAAAGTATGAATAATCATACAGATAAATATTATTAAAAATAACAAACGTTTTTTTAATTATTTTTAAGACAAATTAAATTTAATAAGAGAAATACGTAACTTCTTTAAAAAAATTAGTATTAACGTAATATTGCAAGTGTATATTATATAATTTCAAATAGTACCGCGCTTTTTGGTACATGCGTAGTTGAAAATTTCTGATTTTCAACATCACCTTAATATTATTTAACCCGAATTATAAAGTAAAATATGCAAAATCTTGGAGTTTTAAAATACCCAAAAATATTTTAAATTCTTTGAAATCTTTTAATATCCCATGAAATCTCTAAAAATAGCTTCAAATTATTGAAATCGATTGAAAAATTTTGGAGTTTTAAAATACCCTTAACTATTTTTAATTCTTTGAAATCTTTTGAAGCTCTTTAAAATTTTTCGAAACCTTTAAAAATACTATGAAAAATTTGAAATCCTTTAAAATACCGTTGAATTCTTGAAATCGATTGAGAAACCTTGTAGTCTTTTAAAATGCCACCAAATATTTCAAATTCTCTGAAATCTTTTGATATTTCTTAAAACATCTTAAATCTCTTTAAAATTCCTTGGAATATTAAAAAAACATTAAATTTTGGAAATCCTTCAAAATACCTTCAAATTATTAAAATCGACTGAAAAATATTGTAGTTTTAAAATACCTTCAACTATTTCAAATTCTTTGAAATCTTTTCCATATTGCCTTAAAATCTTGTGAATCTCCTTAAAATTTCTTGAAATCTTTAGAAGTACCATGAAGAATTTGAAATCCTTTTGGTTAAAAATACGTCTTTTTGGGCTGAAAATTCAAAAATTTTCGTAGAAAATTTATTTTTCAATTAAAATTCATATTTTGTTGCTAAAAAGGCAACTGAACGCTTCTTTGGATAAAAATTCAACTATTTTTTGGAAAACTTGTCTGTTTGATTTAAAAATTCATCTATTTTAGTAGAAATTTCATCTTTCTTGAATACGTAACAATGCAAGTGTTTGGTTGAAAATTCAACAATTTCCCATTAACAAAATATGGCTCCGACACCGTACTTCTAATATTTTTTCAAACATTTGAAAAACTGAAAAAATACATTCTAAAGTTATTTCCGGATCAAAAATTCGAATTTTCTATAAGATTCCATTTATCCTGTAAATTTTACGTTGATCCCAGGTTTTTTCTCTTAATATAACAATTTGATTAAATTTTCGCTATTCATGAACAGCCAGTGAAAAACCTTTTTATGTTCAAAATTCATCTACTTGGTTAAAAGTGGAACTATTTGTTCAAAATTCATTTTTTTGGTTGATAATTCCTCATTTTAGTTGATTACCCTTTTTTCCAAATTTGACTATTTTGTTGACATTTTTTGTCGTAAATTAATTTTTTAACTTAAAAGTTGAAAATCTCAAAGTCACACTGACCGTACATTGGAACAGGTGCGGCTGCGAATTGCGATACAAAATTGAATCATCAGCCTAAATAAAAAATAAAAACTTACTTCCGAGATATTTAGTTTCTGAATGCGAGTGAATAACAATTTTCTCTTTAAAATATAGCCAATTCCGAGTAAATCGTTCAAGAATTTTAAGGTTAAAATTTTACAGATTTGAAATTTGGCTTTCGGCAGGAAATAAAAATAGAATTTTCTTTTTTTTACAAGAATAAAAACTTGCATCCGAGATATGGAGGCGCTATGTAAGAAAAATAACTGTTTGGTACCAAAAAATTGTTCTGTTCTGAGAAAATAAAAATTTAGTGTGACGATAACGTATTGTGATAGTCGACTTCTGGCTGAAAAGCCTAGAAAAAAAAGAGAATTTATTTTCAATAAACAATAATAATTTCAAGAAATATTCCAATTTCAAAATTTTCAAAATGTTTACGATGTTGTAAAATAATTAAATAAATTCAATCTTCAAAATTATATGTAAATATGTTTTAAGTTTTTATGGAATTAGTTAAAAAAATTATTATTAATTTACATTTTTAGAAAAATACAATATAAAAATTATTTTAATGTTTCAATACAAATAATATTGTTGATTGATTTTTATGTTGTGAACTGATGAATTAACTATTATTAACTATTGACTGATTAATTTTTTTTAATTGTATCACATGAAGATTGAATTTGAATTGCTTTCAATTAAGTCACATAAATTGATTATTTACATTAAGTTTATGTGATTTAATATTGGCTGCTACTTTTATGATAAAAATTTATATTTCTTTTAAAATATCTCCTTTACAATTATATTTTTTTTTTAATGTTATTAATAATTTAAATTTTCAGATAAATATTAAATACAAGTTATTCTAATACTTCATTTAAAATAATTATTAAATGCTTTCCATGTTCTGAACTCATTAATTATATATTAACTGATTGTGTTGAAAATCACATTTTCTGGAATTATTTAAAAGATGATTAATAAATTGAATTTAATAAAAGAAAAGTACAAATTAAAAAAAAATATATACATGAAGTAAAAATTATTTGAAAGTTTCAATAAAAATAATTTGTCCATGCTTTTTATGTTGTGAACTGATTAACTAATTATTAGCTGATTAATTTTTGTTCACAATATAAAATTACATAAAGATTGAAATTTAATATTCTTTAATGAAGTAACATACATTGATTTTTTACTTTGAGATTATGTAATTGACTATTGGCTATAATTTATATTATTTATATGATAAAATTTTATTTATTTTTGAAATATCTACTTCTATTCCAATTATGTACTTTTTGTAAGTTTTCGTGATGTTGTGAAATGAGTATCTGAATACAATTTTTAAAATTAGGTTTTAATTTTTTATGAAATTTATTTAAAAGGCTAATAACAATGAGAATTTGTTGGAAAATATAAAATGAACATTATTTAAATGTTTCAATGGTAATAATTCTTTATTGCTTTTCATGTTGGAAACTTATTGATTACTTATTAGCTGATTAGCGTTGTTACAATATTAAATTACATAAAGATTGAATTGTAATGTTTCTATATTAAGGAACATGAATTAATTATTTATTTCAAGGTTATGTAGTTGAGTATTGGCCATAATTCGTAAAATTAAAGTTTATTTATATTTAACATATCTCTGTTGCAACTATATCATTTTGTTAAATGCTTGTGCTATTTTGGAATGAGTATCTCAATTCCACTCTCACAATTATATGCAAATATGTTTTAATTTCTTCTGAAATTAACTATAAATGGTAATTATAATTACAATTTTTATAAAAATATAAAGTAAAATTTATTTGGATGTTTCAATGAAAATATTTGTTCATTAATTTTCACGTTGTAAACTCATTCTTTTTTTTAAACAATATTTAACCACATAATTATTGAATTTTAATTTTTCTTTTGTGTAGTAACAGGAATTGATTACTGACATTAATATTATATCGTTTATTATTGGCTATGATCTGTTGGATCAAAATTTATTTATGTTTCATACCTCTATTACAATTGAGTATTCTAGCATGACGTCATGGTTTTGATATGATAGGTGTAAATGTCAGGAAGGTTGGCGTAGTTGGTACATATTTACAATAAGATATACTAAAATTTTAGGTTGGAGTATCGGATCGATTTGACCAGAATTGAGCACTATAACTTAAAATTTTGGATAGTTGATTTTATTTCGTGAAACTGAAAGGTCTTCAACCGATAAAAGGAAAAATATTACTATTTATACATTTATAACTTACTTTTACGTTTAGAATATTTTTTCCAAAAAGTCGTAGGCATTCCCATTTAAGTATATAATAAATATGCTAATCTTCCTGACATTTGCACCTATCCTATCATGATTGTGACCTCTAGCTCAAATGCTCAATCATATAATTATTTTAAATGTTTGTTAACAATTCTCGATTATCAAATTCAACTTTTTGCACGCTTCAGAGAAGGCAATGGAAAAAAATGGAAGGTTGTTTGAATTAAAGTTGGAAATATCATGAAAATGAGATTAGGAACATGATCAAATATCTAATGGTTCTCGAATTGTCATGGAAAATGAGGACGGTCCATAGGTGACTACATTTTTTGGTTGAGAACAAGTGAATATTTCATTATGTTCTTGGTCTTATTTTAAAGAGGAGATTCCAAGCTTTCATTTATTGAAGTTTGAAATTTTCAATTTACATCTCTGACGCATGGAGGAGTGGGACTTAATATATCGCTGAGATAACCACAAAAAAATTATATGTGGATATATTTTAATTATTCAGCGATTTTTTGTCGTACGCTGTTGTTTTTTTGAATTATTTACACGTTTTAATGTGATAATGTTTTAATGGTTTAGCGATGTTTCTTGATTCACAGATTTTAAAAAAATGGACGTGAAAGTACACGCAAATGTCATTGTACAAAAATTATGTTTTTTCAAAACATTAAATTACATAACGTGCACTGTAAATCTTACATGATATCTCGCCATTTACTATTATCAATAGTAATAGTAAATTATACGTTACATGGATTCACTGAATACATTCTTTGAGAATATAATTTCAACAAGAATTTGATTGGTACAGAAATTTGAACGAATAAATATTTATTCGAATATTGATTGAATGAGAAAAAGTGAATACACAAGTTAGCGCGCGCACATAATAGTCTAGTAAAAATGAAATAAAATAGAAACGATTGGGAAAGCAAACACGAATCAAATAGTTATAAAAGCTTACATTTTACCGAGATTTACTCGGGCAATCAAAATTGAATGTGGGGGGCCTCACTCGCGATCTTGCGACGCCGATCTCTGGCTTTGGAACGCGCGAATCCTGTCACGAGACGCGCACGCGGAACAAATCCCAATACCGATACCCTACGTCGGAGACGCAGGACTTAGAGCTCGTAGCCGGCCTTCTGTTCCTTGACTTACTTCAGATTTGTGGAGGAAAAATTAACCGTCGGATGATGGACCTGAAACACGGCTACCAAGGCAGAGAAAACTCAGGAGATGAGAAATGCGGCGTACGCGAGAGCGAAGAAAAGACTGAAGTTACATCGGAAAATCGGCAAGTCCGAACTTCAGAGACGCTGCCGGTCGTTCCCGAAATCCTCCACCCGAAACTCTTCTTCCAATAGGAAATCAGGAAATTTGGGTAAGGGAAGGACAAATTTTGGGTCAGAGCGGGGGCAGTAATGACGTCATGGACCGCTGGTCCCGTAAATGAATTTTGAAAAAGAGAGAGAGGGTAGTATGGTTTGAGAAAATCTGTAGACTAGGGGTTATTCGTCGTGACCTTCCGTCGGATAGGACCACTTTACACCGAGGCTGTTTGAGAAGAAACCTTTTGTTTCATTTATTGCCACGGTGTCTGTCAGCAAGATGCTTCTCGAAAATATCTACCACTCAGTGTTTGACCTGAGCATTAGTGGGCCCCATTTATTTTTCCCTCGAATTGAGCCTAAACTGACCTCTCTCCTGCTTACCTTATAACTGGGTGCTCCGCCAACTTAGATGTACTATACACTAGGTCCTAGGACTAGACTAGATGACTAGATAGTCCAAAAATGCATCGAAAATTTTGTTTTCCAAATTGTCATGCACATTATTTTGTAATACATAAATCAGTTGAAGAAAACTTTTCTTGAACATAATTTCTTCCTTTTGAGCAAAACTATCTTCTGAAGATGAGTTCATTTTTTTGAATCAAGAAAAATATTTCTTTCCATTTCTTGCATTTCTTTCATTACCCTTCATTTATTTTTCATTTCTTACATTTCTTTAATTTAATCAAATATAACTTCAGAGTATGAGTTTATTTTTTTATTCAAGAAAAATATTTCTTTTCATTTCTTTTTATTTCCTTAATTACATCAAAGCATCATTTCTTCTATATTTTTTTCATTTTTTTTCGCTTCTTTTAATTTTGTTTTCATTCTTTTCTCTACTTTTCATTTCTTTTTCATTTCTTGCATTTTTTTAAGTGAAGCAGAAATAAATTCAGAACATGAACTGATTTTTGTAAATCAAGCAAGATATTTCATTTTAATTTAAAAAAGAAATAAACATTT
>CAKNWU010298156.1:0-10489 GCA_932072015.1 Andricus quercustozae
ATACATATATTTATTTCTTAACATGTTTTGAAGAATTTCTATTTCCATCTTTACAATTGATTGGGTATTTGAAAATAAATAATGCGATCGGATTAAAAAAAAAAGAAAATTACGGATTGATCATGTTTCGTTCGTACTCAATGCTTTACGAATCAATTTTTTAAAATAACTCTACTTTTCCTTCGAGCCCGATCAGAAGATGGAGTTATGTATATTTATTAATTTACAATGAATTGTAAGATAAAAATCTAATCAAAATCTTTTATTTTATTTTGCAGGTAAGAGACATTTGCAGAGTTGTTTCCTAATTGGCAGATGTGTGGGTAATTAAAAACTGAAGAATATTTTTATTTATTTTCATTTGATAAGTCTCTAAAGTAGATCTAAATAACCAATTGTTTCTGCAAATTAACCACTGACCATCACTTAAATCAGTAAATTTCAAGAAAACCTCTGTTGAGCGTAAATTTCGATTTTGTGAACACACTGTAACACGTTGAAGACAGGTATGGAGATAAAGGTGCAGTCTTATGTACCCGTGGACTGAAACCCATGTTCTTTACTTCGAGCCACAATTTGTTTCGTGGATTCGAATTTTCTTTCGAACTTTCTCACCTTCTTATTCGACACTTTGTCTCCTCCAAGGAACCATTTTCTTCCTCTTTTTTGGCGACTCAAGTAAGGACAACTAGGTGCAAGTGCACTCCCTTATTTGTCGCACGTGCATACAATATAAACTTCTGAGATTTCTGCAAAAAAATATCCCAATGATAAATTTCAAAAATTAACATCTAGAATTCTTGAAAGTTTTGAATTGGGAAATATTATGGATGAGGTGGTTCTCACGTGCGCTAAAGGAATGACACTTTTTCCAGAATAATTTTGATATTAAATGCTACCTTCATCAGCGAAAACATTATAAATTTTCAAATTAATTTCTTTTTACAGAATTTTTGAAAGTTCAGAGGTTGATTTGGGGTGGGTTCTGCATCCGCTAGAGGGTTGAATTTTTGTTTACTTTTGGCATGCGAATTAGCTATTATCAGCAAAAAACATTTTGACTTTCCAAATTAGCATCTTTGTAGAAGCTTTCAAACTTTGTTTTGGATACTTTTGGCATCAAATGCTGCCATTCTCAATGAAAACATTTCAACGTTTAAATTAGTGTCCTTTATAGAATTTTTTTACTTAACTTAATATCAAAAATGTCCAATCAAAAAATGCACGAGCCCAACTGCTTTAGCGAGCAATTTTAGAAAATAGCTGCATTAGTGTAAGTTTGTTAAAAATAGTATTCAATGGTTGTCAATGGTGGCGTAAATCCGAGGGCTGGCGATTACTTGTAATAGTAAAATAATTTTGATACTAATTTTGAATTATTTTAATCAAACACATATCGCTCCGATGCGAATTTCTTTGATCTTTCAAGATCAAAGTAATATCTCACGATTTCCTTTGAACACAGGTGATCGGAAATGAAGCAAAGGAAAAAATATATACAATAAAAATATGGCGTAATCAAGATATTTTTCTTCAGTATATTATTATGAAAATCTGATATTAAAATCTATACAAATAGCGGATTCATTCTCATTTTTAGCTTTGAGTCAAATAATTATCTTACATTTTGCTCCGACTTAGGTTTAAAAAACAAAATTGCTTCAAATTTTTCAAAATTGACATGATTAATGACCATTCCTCCGCCTTCTCAGATCAAGCGTGGCACGAGGTGCGAATTCTTCTGAAGGAAAGTCCGCAATTTCTTCTGGGGAGAGTGGGATAGCCTGTGTTGGATTATCGCGGTGTATCTTAACCTTTATCTCAGTTCCCGGAATACGAGCAGGAAAATATAGTGGACTGAGAAAATTAGTGGAGTCAAGTACTCCAATCACAAATCCTTCTTCGTCCCCAACATAACGATAAGTATGGTCAATTCGGCTCAATACACCCGCTCGGGTTTTCGCTAGAAGACCAGGAGGCATATTCAGATTTGTATTCTGTAGAACAGCATCATATCCTTCCCTATAAGGAGGAAGAGGTGAAGGGTGTCTCTCAGTTCTCTCCGGTCTTTCAAGTCTCTCAGGTCTCTCAGGTCTCTCAGGTCTCTCAGGTCTCTCAGGACTCTCAGGTCCACGTCCAGGAGCAAGAGGAGATGGCTCTCTACTAGCACCTGGTCTCGCAACTCTTTCAGGATCAGGAGTTCTCGAATATCCTAAATCTGTAAGAAGAAATAGAAATGGCTAAATGACAATATTAATAAGAAGGACAATATAAGGAAAAGCAATTAATACTTTCAGTAGGGTGGGTGGACAATAACAAATTATAGGATTCGAAATCGCTATAACGCCAAAAAGTATAATTAATTTGGAATCGAGAAATATGCAGCTTGGTTAACCACTATCATCAAAAATATCTTAGAAAAATTTCTTGTTTCCAGAGTTTTTAAATTTTCTTGAGTTTGATTTTTTTTACATACCCGAAGGTAAAAAAAACCTTCCTAATTTTTTGCAGATTTTATTCAATTGTTTTATAAGAGTTAATTCCTATTTAATGCATTCCTGTTTTTGAAAAAAATTCTTAACACCTTTGTAAACAGGAGAAGAATTTTTTCGGGTACTTGAAAACTTTCCGATGACAAAAATGCACAAGGAAAAAACTCGTCAAGACCCAGGAATAAAAATTGGAAGTACAGCCAATTTTAAACATTTTTAATTTGTTATTTAATGAAATTGTATTTGTAACTTGTGATTTAAAATATTTCTGAGCATGTGTCGGATTTTTCAGCGTAGAAGTACACTAGCAAAGAAATCGCGAAGGGCCAGGATCCGAAATTAGAAATACAGCGAATTTGCTTAATTTTGATTTTGGTATTAATTGACATTATCTTCATAAATTGAGGTTTAAAATTTGTTCTGCGCATATGTGGGCTTTTTATGATAGAAATAAAGTAGAAAAAAATTCTACTGAATACCAAATTCCAAATTTTGAAAGTTTGCTGTTATTTCAGTTTGGATTTCTGGGTCTTGTTTTTTTTCTAGTGTATTGTAACCCACAAGTTTATAAAGATAATTTCATTAAAAACCAAAATCAAACACTTTAAAATTAGCTATATTCACAATTTTGATATTTGGGTCATGGCGATTTTCTTACAGCATATCAAAAATAATTTAAAATTGGACTATTTTAAAAAAGTTTAAAATAAAATCTGGCTTGTGTAGATTTCAAAACAAAATGTAAAATGAAAAATTATGAAAGTTTTAAGTTTTACAATTAAAAAATTCTGTAATTTGGATTATTAAAATTTGACATTTCTTCAGTTTGAATGTTTTATTTAAACACTTCTAAAATGGAATAAATTTAAATATTAAATCTTAAAAATGTAATTATTTTCAATTTTAAATCTTTAAAATTTAATTATTTCAAAAAAAAAAGCATTTAAAACTACACCATTTTCTATTATAAAAATTAAATATTGAAAATTTTTCAATTGCAGATATTCAAAATTGAACAATTTTCGCTTGTACATCTTCAAAATTGTTATTGCTCATAAGCACTGATCGAAGAAATAATTATTTGATCCTCAAAAAGGAAAGTAATGCATATTTTTGAGTTTCTTGCTAAAGCGACCATTTTTTCCTTTTTGCTTAAAAATAAAGGTTACGATTTTTGAACATGAAAATGCCGGTTTTTTATTCTATAAAACTTGAGGGTCGTCCATTCAGTTTCAGCGAAATAATCTGTTCCAGCGACTTGTATCTGATTGAAATTGAACAATTTTACCATTAAATTGAATTACGGAATAAAGCAATTTAATTCTTATAAGTCTAGACCCAGATAACGTATCAGCAAAAATGCTTTGATTTAAAACTGTGTTCATAGTATGACAATGGATTATTGCACAAGGATTTTATGTTCTACGTCGATCCAACGTTATCTCTGTCGAGGCTTTACTTTAATAACGTCTCAATTATTCTTCTTATAACCTAATAAATTAGTAAATGAAACAGCAAAATCGATTTAAAATTATGTTAATTGAGAAGTTATCTAATTGAATAAAAATCAACTGAATTTAAGGGAATCCTGTAAATCCTCTTCCCTGTCTTTTCTCAAACCTTCAGTTTCTCCTAATTGAATAAAAATTCACGAGAAGCATAATATTCCGTACATTGGGAGGAACACGGTTCCTAGATTGAACAATTTCCAATAGGAGGTAAATATAATAGAATCAAAAATGTACTTGAAATAAGATATGATATTATAAGGTGTTAATTATTATACTTACCAATAGAAGTAAGGAAAACAGCCAATGTTAATAACAGGGTAGCGAACTTCATTTTCTCCAGATATAGAGAAAACTGCTCACTTGGAAATTTTTTTAAATCGTAAAAGTGAATGTTCAGGTATTTCCAGTATATATACTAATCGCTATCTTATTAATCCTTTTAAAGTATGTCACAAATCTTTAAGATCCAGAAGTAAAAATGGTTTTTCGTAAAGTTTTATATTTCATCAATCTTCATTCCCACTTTACAGGAGTACACAGACGGCAAATATTTACGGTATATGCACGTAATTAGAGGTACTAAAATGTTTTTTTATCTTGAAATAATACACAATGTGAGAAATATAAATCTCTGGCTCATTATAATTACACCCTGCCGTAATAGTATCATTTGGTTGTTCAGAAATTTTATCGGTATTTATAAACATGCAAAAAACAATATGAAATGAAGTCATACTACCTAATGTAGCTGATTTAACAATATCAAGATAAATTGCCGTGTTGACAATTGAAAACTCATGTCGTAAACATTTTTTTTTAATTCTAATTTCAGCTGCGATGGCTCATGAACTTTGAACGTCTATCGTCCAATATTTCATGTATTAGTTTTGCGTTTTATTTCAATTTCTTGTCTATTATTTGAACGAAGGAGAACTTATGTATCGAGTAAAAAATTTATCTAGCAAATGGCTTACGAAAATTAAGCTTCATTGTTCAAGAAACTTCAGATAAACTAATTCCATTCAATCCGAACCAATCTGACGCAATTTTTTAATCCTTCCTAATCCATAAACCAAACAAATTCAGGCCTCGGACTCACGATACCTGTTGTTTTGAGTTGGGGTATTTGCGGACAATTGCGATTAAGTTAAACGGTTCGTGTCTGTTGATCTCCTGTGGAAGGGGGGATTTAGGCACACTTAGTAAGGTTGGATTCTCTACATTAAAACGTCCAAAAAGGATGTACATGCGAGTAATAAAAAAAATATAACTAACCTATTTAATAACACATTTATAGCGTAATGAAAAATTTTTTATTTAGCGCATTAAAACCTGATATTAAAATAATATACAAATATCAAATTAACCTTCATTTTTAGTTTATAGTCAGAAATTATCTTGCGTTTTGCTGCGACTTCGGTTTACAAAACAAAATTGCTCTCAATTTTTCAAAATTGATTGGATTATTGATTATTTCTGCGCGGTGCTCTCAGGTTATACGTAATACGAGGTGAAAATTCTTCTGAAGGAAAGTCCGCAATTTCTTCTGGGGACAGTGGACGAATATCTGTTGGCATATTGGCGTTTACTTTGACCTTTACTTCAGTTCCTGGAATACGAGCTGGATAAAATATTGGACTGATGAAATTAGTCGGGTCAATTACTGCTATGACGTATCCATCCTCTAATTCTATTGTACGGTAGGTACCGTCAATTCTCTGCAAAGCGCCCGTTCGTGTTTTCGCTAGTAAACCACGACCAATATTCAGATGTTGATTAGTTATAACCGCATCATATCCTTCCCTAAGAGGAACAGGTGGGGGAGAAGGCTGTCTGTTAGGAGGCTGTCTGTTAGGTCTCTCAGGTCTCTCAGGATCACCTCCAGGACTCTCTGTGCCACCAGTAGATGTTTGATATCTTTCACGTACAGGTGTTTTCGAATGTCCTAATCCTGTAAGTTTAATAGAAGTGGTTAAAAAAATATTAATTAAACAACTAGTATAGGGAAATGCAATCAATATAGTTCACTATATTATATATGGGGCATCATTTCTTAAGTGTATCCACTCGAAAAATCGATCGGCGTTGTTTGCGAAATGGTTTCCTAAATCCGACGGTATGAGGTGCTTCCGCAATATCATGGTCGTTTTCTAGATATTGTTGATTAAACATTTTTTTACTAACAATAAATTTGCTTCATAACATTATTATTAACCGATTCGTCATAGTTTGTTAGATTTCGTGGAAAAATGATTAAATTACCCCTTATGAACCCAAAATATTGTCCCCATGTTTGAATTATATCTACTTATGTTCTGAAACATAGGGAAACTGCTAACAGAAACACGCAATCACATAGGAGCTTCATTATGGACAAAGTAAATGTGCGAATTTGAAGATTATTATTATTGATAATTATATTATTATACTTACGAATAGAAGTAAGGAAAACAGCCAAGGTTAAGAACAGGGTAATAGCGAACCTCATTTTCACTGAGTATAGATAGAACTGCTCGAGGGAGTATTTTTGGAACCGTATAAATTAATTTCCTGATATTTCATCAAAGTATATATCTCGTCGCTATCCCATTTTTTATCTTATAAATGATGTCACATATTTATAAAATGGACTGAAAAGGTGAAAATTCTTTTTCCAGCCGGTTTGTATTTGATAAATATTGATAAAGTCATATTACGTAATAGAGCGCGTAACAAGTAATATAGGTTTGTTAACTGAGGGATATAAATCTTAATTAAACATCATGTATTTCCCGTTATAACAAAGTCCAGAAAGCTGGCAACACTGAAAAAACCAAATGTAATCTTTACAGCTATTTCAGAATAATCTTTATCTCTAACAAAAATTACCTTCACGTGGATTTACCCACTACATGGGAAATGGTTACCATGTCAACTCTATTGAATCTTGTTTTGTTTCGATGCGCAAAAAATCAACTTTATCTACTTGAAAATTACCCGCAACAAAAATTCACTTCTGTTTTTTCTGTGAAGACTATTTCGCACCTGAGAAGATAATATATACCTCATAGGTAGGGTTTTGCATGAACAGGGCTCTTATGACCAGTTCTAGGTTAGGAGATATTCGCATTTTTCTAATTCCGGGTCAATATTATTATATATTATGTGTATTTAACATATTAACACCTGATATTACAACCTAAGTAAACATTAAATTCATTTTAATTTTCAGTTTTTCGTGCAAACATTATCTCCTATTTTGCTACGTCTTCGGTTTATAAAATAAAATTTGTTTATATTTGTCAAAATTGACTTGAGGAGGCTGTCTGTTAGGTCTCTCAGGACCACGTCCAGGTCCAACCAAATGTTCGAATTAGAAAAATATATACATACTATAATTCAACCAAAAGCAGTTGCATTTTCAACCAAATAATTTAATTTTTCAGCCACAAGAACTAAATTTTTAGAGGAAGGTTGACCTTTTAACAAAACAGATTATTTTCCACCGAGGAAGGTGACCTCTTTGCCATAAAAGTAGAATTTTCAATTCAAAAGGACGAATTTTCGACCAAACTTTAACAAAATGGTTAAATTTTCAACAAAGATTAATTTTGTGTCCAAGAATACGAATTTTCAACTTATAAAGGAAATACGTTTTAAACCAAAAATGTAGTCATTGCATTTTTACATACAAAAATTAAATATGAATTCTCAACGAAATAGTTGAATTTTTAACCAAAACAGATGAATTAAAAAAAAATAGATGAATTTTCAACCAAAAAAGACCAATTTTATATCAGAAAGTTTAATGATAAACAACAAAAAAATGAATTTTCCATCAAAAAGATTTATTTTCTTAAAAAAAAAACAACAACAACAATCAGAAAATTGCATGAAATCTCAACTGAAATGATGAATCTTCAACCAAACAAAATAAATTTTTTACAAAGTAGTTCAACTTTTAACCACATAGTTGAATTTTCAACCAAAAAATATGAAGTCTCAACGCAAAATGTAATAGTTGATATGTGATCAAGAAATTATTTTAATTTGAAGAGAAACAGTTGAATTCAACCAAAAAATAAGAATTTTCAACAAAATAGTTGAATCCTCAACCAAAACAGATTAATTTTCAACCAAACAGTTGCATTTTTAACCAAAAACGATTACGTTTCAACCAAGAAGATAAAATTTCTACTAAAAAAGAAAGATTTTAAACCAAAGAGTTGAATTGTCTACTAGAAAAGATCAATTCTTACATACAAATATCAATTTTAAAACAAAAATGAAATAGTAAAATTTTCATTTAAAAACAATTGATTCGCAACAAAAGAAAAGCGCATTTTCGGTGAAACATTTAAATTTTCAACCCAAAAAGACAAATTTTCAACAAAATAGTTACATTCTCAACGAAAGAGATCAATTTTCATCTAAAATTATGAATCTTCAACGACGACAAAATTAATTTTGAACAGAAGAGTTCAACATTCGACCAAGTATTTTACTTTCCAACCAAAAAGATGAATTTTTAAACAAAAAGATTCATTTTCTACCAAAAAAAACAAAACAATTTTTCAACCAAATAGTTGACTTTTAAACTGTGAAAGACGAACTTTCAACAAAATAAATGAATTTTCAACCAAATATTAAAATTTTCCACCAAATAGTAGAATTTTTAATTATGCGAGATAAATTCTGAACCAAAAATATAATAGTAGCCTTTTCAATTAAAAAGAATTAATTTCTAATGAAAACTATTTTGATTTGTTATTGTGTTCTATTAATTCATTTTACATTTAAGTGAAAAAACGAGAAATATGGGAAGTTTCTTAAAACAGGGGAAAAAGAATTAAAAATTTAATCATCTTATTTTCATAAGAATACGCCTCTGGGCAAATATTTTATTTGCGCTAAGTGATACAAAGTGACATAGTATTTTGACATATTTTATAGAGCAGGTTGCAGTTTCCTAAATGTCTTAACCTACCTTGGTAGTACAGCATCAGTGCATCATAAATTTTAAAATATTTTTCAAGATATCAATTTTGCATCTCGGATTAATAAATGCAATGTAATTTTTTAGAAATAAATAAAAATTAATCCTTTTAGAAATAAAAGTTATACTTTTAAATTGAAGCAGAGAAAGCTAAACGGCAAAGTTAATGAAGCAAGGGAAACATATCTATACAATGAAGTATAGCCTAATAAAGAATTTATTTTATTTAGCGTTATTACATCTGATATTAAAATCTATACAAACATCATTTGATCAATGATTATTTCTGCGCCCTGGTCTCAGAGGAAAAGGAATCCTAGTACGAGGCGCGGAATCTTCTGCTTCTGAAGAAAATTCCGCAATTTCTTCTGGGGTCAGTGGACGGACATCTGTTGGGATACGGATGTTTAATTTAACCTTTATCTCAGTTCCTGGAATAACAGCTGGAGAATATAGTGAACTGACAAAGTCAGTCAAGTCAATCACTCCAATGATGAATAAATCCTCCGTCACCATAAAACGATCAGTATTGTCGATTCTGCGCATAACACATGCTCGGGTTTTCACTAGAAGACCATCAAAAATAGACAACTGTCCATTAGTTTGCATAGCATCATATCCACGAGGAAAATGTTAATTAGAAAGACTAATATCTTATATAGGCATTCTTTCTTGAGGCAGTTAACGCGCGAGAAATTAGTACAAAAATTTAAACTCAGCCAGATCCAAAACACCATGTGTGGCAATGTCACTTGTTTTTTAAGAGAACACATGCAAAAGGTGCTGCTTTCAATAAAACAGTGAACTACCTTCAGTGTATCCATTCGAAAAATCAATCGGACTCAAACTTCGACAAAGTTTAGTCCTATAATGGAAGGTAGTTTTTCGGGAAACATTTTTGGCATATAATTATTTCGGCGACGTGTAACTCTCACGGGATCTACTAGAATTTCTAAAGGAATTTTAAAGACCTTTTGATTGATCATAAGCAATGTTGGAAAAAATAATTATTTGCCCCGCAAAAATTAAAGTAAAAAATCTTTTTGAATTTTTTATGAAGGTTAGGATATTTGCTTCAAGACTCTAGATGAAAATGATGTTTGTTTTAATTTCGAAAAATTAAGTGTTATCCATTCTATTTTAACGAAACAATCTGTTCTGGCTTCTTGTAACTGATCGACATTGAAATTATAAATTTGTACTATTAATTTGAATTAAAAATAAATTTAATTCTTACAATTCTAAGTCGAGATAACGTTGCATCAACATGTTGAATGTGAGGTAAATATAATACAATTGAAAATATCTTTTCAATATTATATGATATTATTATAATTATTATTATTATTATAATTATAAATAAGAAAAACTGCTATGGATAAGAACAGGATAATGGCGAACTTCATTTTCTCGAAATATAGAGAAAACTGCTAATTGGAGAATTTTTTTAAATTGAAAAGATGACTGTTAAGTATATTTAAAGTGTATATACTAATCGCTGTCTTATTAGT